>JAUZND010003455.1:1314-29673 GCA_034780555.1 Coelogynopora nodosa
CTAAACTATAAAAGTTATACAACGTCTATAAAAAATACGCTCATACAAACTTACCAGTTGGGACATCGATCCGTTCACGAAGAGGTGGAATAATACCGTCATCTATGTCAGAGAAGAGAAACATCAAAACTTTGCCTAAATTAATGTTGTGTCATTTGTAAGATAATTGTAAATGTATAGGTAATAAATAATAATTAAATAATTAAACAAAATTATCAAAAATGTATCGTCATTCTTAAGGAAAATACATCACTCCTGACCAATTAAAACATCATTATTGCGCAATATTTAAATTAACGGGTTTTTTTATAGAACAATGCATGCATAAAAATATATACAAATGTAGTAATACATAGAGGACTCTTAAAAACTCTAAACTATAAAAGTTATACAACGTCTATAAAAAATACGCTCATACAAACTTACCAGTTGGGACATCGATCCGTTCATTGTCATCTGTGTCAGCTGCAATAAGAAAAAGAAAAACATTATGGTCGAAAATATATTTTTAATGGTTTTTTGTAATATCGATAAACAAAAGAAATTCATCTATTGGAATTACTATTCAGACAAAAGTAACTACACGCATATTGTATCATTAAAAATGTACTAATTCGATCTATTAAAATATACAATTGTACAATCGTATCGTTATAAGGTTCATGCAACGATATAGTATTAAATTATCGTCAAAGTTAACTACAATAAGAATAACAAAATTATACGCTGTAATGATATGAAACATACCAGGCGGAGAGCTACTAAATTATTATTATTATTATTTTTTTTTTTAATTGTTAAATATTATGGGAAATTATCACAAGACTATTATTTAGATAAAACGTGTTTAAATAAGATAAACAGTAGTATTTTAATATTATAGTTAACGAATAAAATACCTTTTTTAGATAAGGGATTAAAGTATAAAATCACATTTAGTGAATAATTTTGTAACAAAATAGTAATAATAAAAAATAATAGTAAACATATAATAATAAAATCTACTTACAAATATATTTTTCAAGAAATATTATAGTAACACCCTGAAATAGGAAATACACAATATCAAATTAAAGTAGAATACAAAATCAACATATACAATTAATAGCATAGTGTTTCAAAAATTTTCCTATATAAATAATGATTATACATATAATAAATAATTAGTGATGTCATTTAATATTATATGAATTATAATACATATATATATAAGTATAAAATAATACTATTAATATTAATGTTTAATAATATCAACAACAATATTCAACCCAAAAATGAATTAAAAAAATTAATTTTTCCTAAGGAAATTGTACATAAATAATGCTTTAATAAAATCGTTCATGTCCTATTTAAACTAAGTATTTATTTCTGTATATGCAAATTGTAGAAATATATAACTTACACTGGAATACGTTTGACTGAGAGATAGATTAGGACGATTGACGAATGTGTAATGCCAGTCTGTAAAATAAAAAATTGAGAGATATAGTTGTATGATTTTGCTTTGAGATTACTTTATAATAAATAAATCATTCTATAGGCATACATTTATATTTAATATCTTTCATGGTGTTAATATTTAATTTAATTTCATTTTATTTATATAATATTTTACATATAAAAATGTATCACTTTAAAATACAACCAATTGCAATATTTATCATATTATAGGCCTCAATTAGGAATCTCCCGCGACCTATATATATCTCCCGCGATAAATATATTTAGATTATTTTATAATTCATGATTGAAGTGTTAATTTAATGAGCATACTTACAGTGTCCACTCAAAGGCGTTCCTCCACTGTGACAGACCACTCCTTTGGCCCGATAAGAAACACCCAAAACATTGTAGATATCTGTGCTGCTAATATCGATTCCAAGCCGATTAATTTGACCCGTTCCGTCAACCCTGTCTAGATGGACAGTTAAAAGATCTGGCCCTGTCGTCAATAGCCGTACGACGTTGGGGATTGCTAATCCGGAGTGATCACAAGTGACACAAGTGAAAATCAGCCTGCGGGTTTAATTTTAATAGACTGTTAAGCACATATTAACGGAATTTACAACATCGGTCACTTTTACTGAACGAAACAAATTATTTAAGTATATTTATTATGATTAAATCATTGGACTTAAAATAAAATGAAGAATTGTGTTATTCTTAAATCTAAAATTTCCAGTATACTCGTAGTTTGTAAATTTGTGTGCGTGGATAAAACAGAAATAAATTAATCATATATATAACGATAAGCAAACCATATAATATATACAAAGTACAAAAACATTAGGAAACCATGAATGTGCAGTATAAAACGAAATTATATAAAATAATAACATTCCAAATTAATTTTAAAATCACTAGACAATACAGACAAAATAGAAAGTAATTATATATCTAAATAAAGCACGTTATATCTAAACTGTATATGAACAAACATCACGAAAAACAAGAAAATACTTTTTACACTTTTCCAACTTACATAATTATATATATACTAATATACTACTTAATACTATATACCCTATCTATTTTACTACACATTTACGAATTTTAGTACTTATATGAGATAACATGTATGTTGTATAAATAATATAATAAAAAATGTTATTAAACACGGAAGCGATAGTAGAAACATTTTTTATATAAAAAACAAATATTAAACTAATCGTAATATCTGCGACATATTTAATTTTTTAATAATGTATTTCAATTGAATAATTTTATCAATAATATTATTTATTTTATTAAAAAATATATATATAAATTAATAGGTCATACTGATCTTTGTCCTGCGAAGCGTTCGTTAATAGGTGTTGAAATTGTCGCTCTCTGCCAACGGCAACTCGTAGCAGATCATCTTGCTGAATATCTTCCTGAAATAATTATTTATTAAAATAAGAAAAATTAGTAACAAAATCGCATACATATTTAGTAACAGATTTCTTTTTTTAATACGTATTTTATAACACAAAACTCGTTGAAAATAATATTTAAACGAACTAACCATAACAGAAACAATTTTATGCGGAAATATGCATTCATCATTGAAAAGAAGAAAAAAAAGCTTTAATACAATTAGATATTAATTTGATTTAATGTAAAAGAGTTTAAAAAATTAAAAATATAGAACCATTTTATTTAAAAAGGCATTTATTTGTATGATATAATTTCATAAATAAATGAAACTAGATTTAATAGAGACGAAAAATCGAGTTCAGAATCATAAAATATAATAAATAAACACTATATCATAAAGCATAAAATTATGTTCCAAATATATAAAATGTGTTATAAATTATTTTGTTCTTAACATTATTGTTGTATAGAACGAGTTATAGTTATATAGAATAAGTTAACTCCGAGTAGAATTGAAAATGATTAAAAAATACGGGGCCTTTTGCTACAAATATTGTAGGCCTACTTCTAATATTTCAATCGATTGCTCCGCGATTATTAACATTGAAATTAATAATTTGATTCCGCGTTCTATTTTTGATCAACATTGTTGTAATTGTGTTTTGTTTAAATAATTGATATTATATTTATCTTCATATTATTGAAACGTAAAATTTATTTAACATTTTGCATATAAATGGAACAGCAAATTTCTAATACTTCAACTGAAGTATTTAATAGTTCAAATGCTTAATACCCACATTGACAAATGAACACTGGGGGCATGTTTGATGATACACCCGGTTAAGTGTAGTTGACATGTTGCAATCCTGGTGAGAATAAGCAATTTGAAGAACGTATAATACTATTATTTTCTTACATATATTTCATAGAAATAAGATCAGCTGGCACTACTAACAAATATGTACATATCTTTCGCAATTGCTCTGCTTACCGCATTATAAACTTACAAGTTACTTAATCCTACAAACTTTAGTCCATTAATACATTATTTTCATTTCTGTGAATAAGACGGGTAGCCAGAAATTTTAAAGTATATTGTTATATTAAATTCGTTAGGGAGCAGAATTGCTTTTTCTACATAACACACTATTTTTATATAAAACTATTTATATATCAAATATTTTTATATATATCTGCCAACACTTTTGCGGCTAAGTGATTTATAATATTTGTATATTGATGTAGTCTAAACTATAAGCTTGGAATATTATAAAATAATTACCATATGTCAACTTTTGAGAATATTTTAGATAAATAAAAAATTAAAGCTGGAATAAAAACATTTAAAAAAAATTGTTACTAAATTTAAACAATATTTTGAAAACCGCATTATATTTTATTACAGTATATGTGTCCATAATTATGAAAATATCAAAGTGTACTCATTAAAGTTACCTCGCTAATATGTCGTAGAAGTAACCGATGAACAAATTCAACCGCATCCTGCTGAACATTGACCGAGAATCCCATTTCCCTGCAGGCTGCAGACTAAAACATGTGATTAAAAGATTTTATTAGGTTATTACGTTTAATTAATTAATTATATTATTTATTTCAATTACCAAAGCAACTGAATGTACACCGGACAATCCCGTGGGTGTTTGGTCGTCTTGAACCAGCATTTTCAGCAAAGAGTTGAGTGGTGCATTGTTTGGACCTGATAAAAATGAGATAACTATTATCGTTAAATATAATCTATTACAATATACATTTAGTTAAGACTTACCATCAGAAAGCAAATGTTGTCTAAGTTTTACAACAGAAACTACGGCTTGTAAAGAGGCGTTAAACCAGCAGTTGCTTCCTCTTCTGTTGGGCAAGCTAAAAGACAATAATAAATCATTAAATAAAGTTAGTAGAAATAAATAATTCAATTAGTGTAAATAAAATATAATGTAATGTCGTACGTCGTCAAATATAGTATAGTTATTAAAAAAAAATTCGTGTGCTATTTCTGATGGAAAATTATAAGCTGAAATTAACTGATTATGTGAACACATATTGCGCTGGACAAACAGTCCCCTCTAACTTGCGCAAAATTGCATGGAGGTGTGTAGGAATCTAATCCGCACCAACCAAAATAGTGTAAAAGAGCATTATACCTTTATATTTACATTATTATATTATTATTTATATTATTATTATTTATATTTACATTATACATTGTATTATTATAAATAAAGACATTAAATGGTCACTTGTAAGGAATGTAAGAAATATTACAATTAACAAAAAACCTTTCACCTTTCACAAAAAAGTATATTAATGAATATAATTAATTACTCTTAATTGTTTGTAGAATTATTTTCAAATATTAAATAGTCAAAACTGCCTTTCATGTAACAATAATTTTTGCACTCACTGTACCACGTCGTCAGTTCGACGCTTTCCACCACTGCTGTTGGGAAGAGAGGACGGGGGGGCTGGAGGGAATGTCATGGGTGGCATCCGTGACGTGCGAAAATGAGCATTTCTTGAGTGCTTTCGTCCTCGAGACCACCTTTCTCGTGCGAGTTCAGGATGGTACATGCCAGAAAGTCGCTTCGGTCTAGGCTTTGCTTTACCTCTACGTTCAATTTGATATCGCATCAGTCGTCCTCTGATCCGTTGTCGTTGTTTGCGGACAAAATTTACCAGATTCGTCCTTCTTCCTGTGGAACCTCTACCAAGATGAACACGCTTCATCCACCTGATTTAAAATGTTACAATTGAAAATTAATGTGACATGCAACTATTCTACTTGTCAGATAGGATTATTAACTTGTTATTACAAATGTTTTTTAAATAAAACATAAATCGTTAGTGTACACTCCTGCATTGTTTCTTTAATATTATTTCTGACTGTGGGTGGGTAGGGTACAAATAAGTTTACCATAATAAAATATCGTGATATTATAAAATATTTATTTATTTATATTTAAAAAAAATAGATTTATACAATGAAAATTATTATATATATAACTATATTGCTTCTTTTATTAGTTGGACAAAACAACTGACAATATTATAATAGACCTATAATAAAAGATTTAGAAAGTTGTATTATATACAATAGGAGCGCTACTATTGATAATTATTGCTCACATACTTAAATGTGATTTTATAAATTGTTGTTGAAAATATTGTAGGCTACTACGTGTATACGAAAATAAAATTTTAAATTATTGATTTTATCAATTAAAATTTTTAAAAAGAAATAGGATAATTTGAAAATACTCAATTACACATATTATTATAATAGATTATAGGCTAATTATATCCGGAACAATAAAAAGTAATGGAAAGTTATTCATATTGTATTGTATGTACCCGAACATGTTTATTTATTATCACAATATTAAATATTTTTAAATTAAAAAAATTATAACTAAATTCTATTAAATGTATCATACTAATAATAACATTATACTTTAGAACGAAAAATATGATTTGCAAATTTAATAAAACATAATTCTGTATACATAACATGTATAATATACTATAGTAGTATTATATATAAAATGATAGGCTATGCATTGTGTCATAATTTTTTTGTTCTTAATTATATTTATAATATACCGTATATACTCGCGTATAAGCCGACTCGCGTATAAGGCGACCCCCCTACTTTTGCTTTCTAAATGTTACAAAATTTGTAAACTCGCGTATAAGCCGACTCCCCTACTTCATAAATGAAAGATAGGCAAAAATAAATATGAAGTTTTCTTGAAACATTTATTTTAAAAAGTTTCAAAAATATTTTACATACAAAAAGTTGGATAACTACCTAGGTAGGTATAGAATCAGTATCAGGATTAACCTTTGGAGTGCAGTGCAACATTATGCGTAGGTATGTCTGCCTATCATTTAGCTACAGGTATATTCTAATCTGGATAGATACCTAGCTGTTCCCTAAAAATAGGTTGGAATACCTAATTAGTATACCTGCCATTAAATAGCCGAACTACTTAATATATTATATACATTTAATTATGCTCGCATATAAGCTGACCCCCCCACTTTTCCATCCAGAATTTTTCCAAAAAACCTCGGCTTATACGTGAGTATGTACAGTATATAGTTATCAAAAATCTCAAGGAGTTATAACTCTTTTTTTACTAGTGGATCCAAGTGGGGTTTAGCTGCTTCCCCTCCCTCCTCGAGTTTTAAGACAAAAATTAACACTTTTTGTCAATTTATATTTATATATTTTAATCATAAATGTATGTTAAAACACAATATACTCATATACATGCATTACATAATAACATTTTATATAGCTTTTTCTTGACACAGTCACATGCTTATGTTTAAAATGTTAATATAAGTTATAACAAAGTCAAAGAAATTAAATTTTTATGTTTTGATTTAAGAAATTTTTAAACTGCATTAGGCCAAAACTACCAATTTATAGAGGATTACTTTATATGCCTTAAAGTACATTCTGACCTATAAATCCCAAAAAATGTCAGCATTATATGCTGATATAAAGGCTTTGCTGAACACCTTGTCATGGCATATGCAGTGGGATATTATTTTTTTAAAAGCATTAACATGTCACTATTAACATTAGACCAGTTAACTAGTCCTTACAGTTCTGGTACCAACCCTAGCATCCCTGTCTCTGATACAAACTCTTAAGCTTGGCTCAATTAATACATTTTCTACAGGGTTGCCACACCTCCTTAAAACTCAAGGAAACTCTGGGAAAATTAAGTTTCTATTTCCAGGCTCTGGAAACTCAAGGAAAAAAGAAAAATGGTCTGAAATTCCTGGAAACTCAGGGATTTTTTTACAGTAACTTTTTCAGGATTTGCTTTCCATATTAGAAACAAATAAAGCCATTTCCACTGACAAGTGTGATGCCAATATGGCTGAATATCAACATACCACTGATGAGATGATTTGTGATGAGGCACGATGAGTTGATGAATTCTGGCACTCTTATCTCCCCAAAAAGGACATTTACAGCAATCTGCTACCTGTCATTAAACAAGTTCTCTTAATCTCACATGGTCAAGCATCAGTTGAATGCGGCTTTTCTACTAACAAGGAGGTCATGAGCGACAACATGAAGGCACCCACTCTATCTGCGATGAGGACAATATGCAATCACATTGATACTGTAAGTTAATTTTCTCATTAATTTTTCTGATTCTATGTGACTTGTTGACTTGTAAACTTTGCCATAAAATGTGTTTTGAATGGAATTTATTATTCTTATGCCTGCAGGTTGAAGGAATATTTCAGGTTTCAATCACTGCATAATTTCTTCAGTTTGCATTGAATGCCTGTATGAAGTACCAAAAGTATCTGGATGACCTCAAGGCCACATCATCTCTCAAAGCCAAGACCAATGAGAGAAAAGAAAGGATAAAGAAGTTGGACGTGATGAGAGCTGACATAGAGGCTTTGGAAAAACTGGTCACTTGTCTTTTGTCATCTGCTGACAACTACACCACACAGGCTGAAAAATCCAAAGAGCCAGTGCTTCTTATTACAAAGTCAAATGCACTTCGTAAGGAAGTCCAGTTAAAGCACAAAAAATGTGCCCATCTTAAACTTGTAATGGATGAGAAAAAGCAATTATTATCATCTATCTAACTCTACTTATTGTACTGATACATTCTTTATGATTACATTATGAATACATGTACTTTTCATAGAACCAATAGAACTTACATCACTGATTCCATTCTTCTTTTTATCCTTTTTACACTTAGTTTAAGGTGAAAATAGTTTATGTTTGTTTTTTTGGATCTGTTTGGACCAACTTATGGATCTGATGTGCATCATGTAAGTTTTGCCTAGTGTTTCCATTTAGAAATAAAGTAATTATCACTGAGTATCAAAGCTACCAAACCTTTCAGTACTTAAATTATCAATAATTATGCTAAAAATCACAAGTTGACCATTCTTGGGATAAGCATCTGTCAAGAATTTTTTTAATATTTTAAAAATTATATTTTCAACAAGCAATGTAATTTATTTCAAATTAAATATGATTCAACAAAAGTTTCCAACTTATGTGACAAAAGTCTGTAGAAAATTTCACTAAAATCATTTTCTTAAAAAAGTTACACCATGTTTTGTCCTAATTTTACCATTTCTTGTGTAATTTGATGGAGAATTTTTAGCAAATACATATCATCCATAAAATCTTATCCCAATAATTAATTTTCAAGAAATTTTACTGGAAAACATACTATTTATTAAACAATATTTCTATTATAATATACAAATAAACTTCTGGCTATAAATAAATATTTTCAATAATATTTCACAATAAATAAATAATAAGCTATAATGTAGGCTACACACTTTATTTTTTCTTGATCACATCAATCCATAACCCTTCGTCTGAGGACATGTTTTGTAAGGTTTTCTCTGAGGAGAGGGGTATTTTACACCCTCCTGGAAAAACAAACTTTCTATCATCTGATTAAGCTGAAATTCGGTATGCAGATACCTTCTAAAGAATTGTCTAGCTATTTTATTTTCAAAACACCTAATCAATTGGTATCATTTTTATGACCTTATTGTGTCATAAACTCCAATTTAGGAAAACTATAGGAACATAACCATGGGTGTTAACCCAGGGGTGTATTAAATCATTTGATAATAACACATTTTTCTCTAGTATGCTAAAATATTCGAAATTAATTTTTTTATTTAGATAAAAGTATTTTAGCCACTGATTAAACAGAGTGGGGTCATACATTGCATTGTTCAATCAAAACCTTAATTTCTTAAAAGAACATTTTGTTATACCCCCTCAACAGACAAAGGGTTAAACAGGTTAAATGTTTCAAATCTAGATCACAGCTTTGAATTTTGACATTTTCAGCGGAATTTTTTGTCTAGTATTTATAATTTAAATAATATAATTTACTAATTTTTCATAAATTGTTTGAGAGCTTCTGATTTGTATTAAATATTAAATAAGATAAAAAAACTTTAACAATGTCTTCATCTGTAATTTACATAAAATGATTATACTAAAACTAAATATAAATTTTCAAATAAGTTGCAAACTGACAGGATCCAACATTTCTGTAAAACAACATTTCCTTATTAATCATTTCAACTTAGATTCTTACAAAATGTCAGTCAAATCATCTAATAGGCTTCCAAACTTAGTTAATAATTGAAGGAATTATTCATTTGCTGATTATTCTGTTCTTCTGAGATACTGAAGTGTCTAAACCAGTAATAGTTTCGACATATACCTTTTTATAAAATAAAATTTACTGTAAATTGATTGTGAACAATTCTTAGTAAAATCATATTAAAAAAATTAACTACTTGAATCATGAAACTGAAGTTGCTAATTTTGGCTCAATCAATTCGATTTATAGAGAGATTTGATATAATCAAATGTTTATTTATTGATAAGAGTAAAATATATATTAATACAGATTGGATAAAGATTTATTCTGTTTTCCACTAACTCACTCGATTTACACTATTACATTATTTGTGTATATTATTATTGTACTACCTGTTTGTATTTCAATTTAATGTCATTCTGTCGATAATTCCTTTTGTAGTTATCACTGATATGTATTTCATAGGAATAAAGCTATTAATAATGTTTTTAGTGCTTCACATAATATTGTTTTTTTAATCTTAGGTATTAATAGTATTGTTCATAACAACTTCATCAAACCTGAATGAATTTAATAATTGCACCAAAATTTATATTTGAAATTATTGAAATATAGAAAATATTTTAAAATTGTTACCCAATTATGTTTTAGATTGGGATCACTAGAAATTAAACATTAAAAATATATAATAATTCAATAAAAAAGTGAAAGTCGTTAATATAACTAAACATGAACCATAGAAGTTACATCAGTAGAAACACAGTAATTTTTTATTGAAAAAAATAGTATAACGCGCTTTATAAATTTGTATTTATTTGAGATGTATATTTCCAAACTGCAACCAGACTGCACTGCCATGGTTCTTAGATTTGTAATTTTTTCTTTTCTTCAGAAGTTGTTACAATGAATTTACGTCGTTCTTTTGATGACTTCAATCCAAGTCGATTCTTTGTATTTTCACTGCTTTTCTTATTTGTTATTTTGTTCTGCCTTCGTACTGATAATTTGATTCAGTGGTCCTTCTGGGTTGTATTTTTTCCACTTTGGGTCTGGAAGATTACTGTTCTTTGTGGTTTCATTGTTGGTGCAGTAGTATGGTGCCGTCATCCACAGTATCGAATTGATAGCTACATCCAGTTCAAAGCTATGACACTTAGTGCAGTCTGTCAAATGGTTCTCTTTCTCTTTGAAATCCTGGTTTGTTACAATCTGGAGACAAAATTGAATCAGTGGATATTTGTCTTTATTCCACTCCTTGTGCTCAGTATTGCCGGGATAGCTATCTGTATTTGGGCGCTTAAAAATGGTCGCAGCTTTGAACTAGAACTTGTCTGCGCAGTCAATATTCTTTTCTTTGTTTTTGTTGCTCTCAGACTCGACGAACGGATAGACTGGAGCTGGGCTGTTGTCTTTATACCCCTTTGGATTGTCATGAGTGTTGTCATAGTGATGGAGCTCTACGGCCTCATTCTGGCCGTAATTCTCTGCAAGTCACCCGAGTTGATGCCAGAACAGCGCCGGCACACCCTGTCTGTTACTCTGGGCTATGCCTGTGTTGTTTTTCCACTGCTTGTCTTTGAGATATTACTTGTCCAGCGGCTTGATGGACACATCAGTTCTAAGTTTATTTCAATTTCGACACCACTTCTATTGGCACTGCTCGTGCTGGTGTTGATGGCGTTCAAGATTCGCGCTGGCAGTGGCAATCCTTGGTGGTTTGGGATCAGGAAGAGTCTTTGTCAACTGCTGTTGGAGGTGTGCCCACTGCTTCAGGAGTACGGAAATATATCCTATCGTGTGCGAAGTATGGGTCATTCTGCCACACCTTCAGATTCTCAGACATCTCATAGCAGGTAAAAACTACTAATTTTTGTTAATAATGTTTTTCAATAGATTACCTATATGTCTTATGTATAAAAAAATATGGAGCAAATTTAAGACAGATAAAAATTATAAGAATATATTTACAGTTATTGTGATTAGTATGCCAACTAAATGAAAAATTCTGAGCAAATTATATTTATTTAACATGTGTGATATTTTCCAGGTTATACAAACATAATTATATTTTTTGGTAATTTTAATTTAATATTTAATTTGTTAAAATTATGTATTATTCATTTATAATTTCATATGTCTATTTGCTGGGTTGGCCTGTTTTCAGTGAATTTTTTTGGCTCTGTCTTCGTTCTGTCTTGGAATAAATTTTCATAAACTTTTCCTTGCATTATTAAATTAAACATTATTTACTTTATCTTGTTTCCTTCTCTTCAGATCTGACGGTGAACGCGGAGACGACCCAGTGAGCGTTGTAGTCATTTCCCCTGATGGTGATAAAACACAGACCTCCACAAAGTTGCCCAAAAAACAGTCCTTCCCGAATCTACCTCAACATACGTTAAGCGTTGATATGCCAGATTGAGAATCCGACAAATAGTTATCAAACACACTCTATTCATGGCGCTGTTTTGTTTGTGTTCATCCCAATTTGTGATCCTTTATATATAGAAACCGATAAATTGAAACGTATTTGTATATAGTATATTTTTGTTGTACTGTATTATCAGCGGCCGATTTGCATTTCTATTGATACGGTTCTTTTTGTATATCCATTTTCTGCATTCTCTATATTTGTATTCTCTGTAAACTGCGAAAATGGACAGTAACATTAGACATTTACAATGACATTAGACAACTAAATTTATGGTGAAATTGGTTACATTACTTCCGTTGCAAAATCGTATAAGGTATAAATTGTAGGATTTTCTAGCTATCGGGTAACTTTGCAAATTCGTAGATTGTTGTACGAAACTTTGGATGGTCAACACAATTCTGACGTTGCAACAGAACTATTCGTTCTTTACTAAAAGTGCAATCGATAGTGCAATTTTATAACCCGTTTTTTATTTACTGATTATAGTAAATAGCAGTTACAAGCAACTTTTACTATAAGTTCTGCAGCAATTATACTAGCACTTCTAGAATAAGTCTAATTGGTTATTTTAAAGTATTAACGATATGTGCAAATATATTTTAGTTTGTTTATTCTTAGATTATTATAAATTGACTTCTCAAACGAAAATTGTATTTATATTTTCTATTAAATATAATATATAAATAAATATTATACAATAGGTTTGCTATCAAAATTGTTATTTTATATCGCGTGTACCCACCCATGGGGCAATTTATGTCGACCAGAGAGCAGAATTCATTCATTACTATGTCATGGCTGAATTTGTCAGTGTGTTTGCAATAACATTTTTCAGTTCAAGGAATTTAAACCAAATGTAACTTTTTATGTCGTACGATATTTTCTTTTTGAAATTTTACTACTAAGTTGTGTATACATTATATACATACATATATATAGGACTAACGATTTCAATATTGTTTTATTTGTTATATTTGTACTCTACGTCTTTATTGTTTACCAAAGTTGTTTTTCATCAGTAATATTTACTTAAGAATCACCTATTTCCATTTATTTTAGAGTAAATTAAAGGTATATTTTTTAATGTAATAACGTAAATGTTTATTTGAATCTTCTCTACTCGAAAACAATGCTTTGATGATCATCAGATGTCCCTATCTATACCATTTTTTAAACTCGTGCTTTTAAGTCTATTTTTATTTGAGACAATCGTAAAAATTGGTTTGTTGTAGTTCCATGTACATTCAATTTTTTCTTTATATTATAAACATGTTTTGTGTGTGTACAATTCTTGGATATTATGACAAAATAAAAATTATTTGATTACTAAATTCTTGATTTTACATTGAGCATTGTTTTATTTACACTAAATTGTTATTGTTGGTTTGAGTTATCTAAACATGTGTTTTGTTTTTATATTAATGGTTAGGCTTACATTTTTTTAATATTTAAAACAAATTATTGCTGTTGTATGTAGCAGTATCATTTTAATTTGTTACCATTGTTAATTTTTGAACATTTCTAAATAAGGTATTGCGAAAAATTAATGTGCTTAATTAAAATTGCATGTGCTTTCATCATTTGTAGCGCAGTAGAGGGTGAGCTGAAATTTTTAAATAGACCTACTGGCTAAATATTGGTTAAATTCTTTTTAAGATTTTTTTAGACAAATTTGTCGCTCAAAATTAAGACTTCCTATCTGGATCAATAACTGACTCAAGGTTGTGAGCTTTTTTAAATTGAACTAATGTAAAATTGTAAAAAAAGGATTAAAGAATATAGCTGTAAATTGCTGTATAATATGATATAAACGATCGATAAAATCATTCATACATGAAGTGTGAATATTTGGAAATATCGTGTAACCTACTACAAAGTAACCTAAATTCTATAAAATATTCAAAAATTCGTTTAATGTAAAATACATGTAATTATGCTGCATTAACTGCTTTTTTGCATGTAACTGTACAGTGTATGATAACCGCATATTTATTTATATTAGAAAAAGTTCTACTTATTTTAACACATTACTCATATGGTATTAATAATTATCCAAAAATGTGTTTTTAATTAAATGTATTGATTGTAAATCTTTTAGGTCCTCAAAGTGGCAGATATATTTCCTAATGGACAGCACTATCATTGAAAAAACTAATAAAAATTGTCCAACATTACATATTGAGGTAAGTCACTGTCAATGACGCTACGTACATTTATCAAGTGTGACTATTTCCGATGGCGGAGGGAAGAATTATAACGACACTAGAACGAAATTGTGTCGACAACCTTTCCATTGAGCGTCTGCTGGACGACCGACTTGTGTTAACCACTCTGCCAAGATTACCTGCAACTCTCAGTCAAGGTTGGTCAGTCGATAAAGAATATAGGTTATAAATTATTTACATCATAATGTTTTTCATATTGATCCGAGCTCGATAGTGAAGAATGCAAAATGTTTGAAATATAAAAGACCGAAAAATTTAAAATTACTCATAATTTGTTATAGTGCATAATGTATTGTATATTGATAAATAAATACAAGTAATTGTTACTTGAGGAATGCAACGAAAATCTATATTAAAAGTACAAGTTTTATTACAAATTACAAAAAAACGAGCTTTCACCTCCCAACAAGAAGGTATATTCATGTAGCATAGTTATTTATATGGCATATTTATGCTTTCAACGAGCGCCTTATAGCAAGCACTTGACTGACATGTGAGGAATATGTATATTTCGGGTCTTGATTGTTTCATAATAATTGTAATTTTATTCTTTATCTGTCTATAGCAAGATTTCTTATTTCCGTATTTTTTCTTAAGAATTATACATGACGTATCAGTAGTAATAAAATTTAGGATTCTGTATCTGCCCCCCCCCCCCATGTTTGCATGGTGTTATTTTTGGTTTAAACCTTCGAGATAGGATCAGCTGCTCTCTTTTCCTTCCCTCGTCCAGCCGATGGCCAAGCCTCGCCAATCTCCCCACACAATGACACCGCCACTACCGGCAGCCCCGTGTCACCCACCATCTCTTCTTGTGAAGAGGAGAACCTGACCTCTCAGAGCAGTGGTCCGGTCAGGTCGACCTCGTTGAACTCTAGTCTGGTGCGGACCTCCAGTCAGGACTCCGATATTGAGGACCTCGTGCGCAAGTTGACCTCATCTGACAACGTGGTCTCGCCCAGTAGGAGACTTCTGCAGGTGACACGCCACTATTTTTGTAAAAGTGATTTAAGTGACAATAGTTGAGTTGAAAACTGTTATTTTTTATATAGGCTAAAGTAAAGTGGATAACGTGGACATGATTTGTAAATAATGTATGACGTTTTTGATAAATAACTATAATACGCGCTATTTTTTGTTCAATTGTTGCTTTATTTATTCTTGCTAGACGTTCATAGTTTGTTGTTGATTTTTTATTTCCAGTTAACAAAACGGTTGGTCGATTGCCTTGCAGATGACGAAAAAGCATTCCTACTGGACCATATTATGGTAAATTATCGCTATTTTACATCTTTTTATTATTGCATTTTTATTGTAAACTTTTGTTGTTCTGCAAATTTAGAAAGTGATCTCTAAATAAAAATTTTTACTTAAACTAAAAATATCCTAGTTAAAAAAATGATCTATAAATTTTATATATTATTAAATTATATTAATTTGAAACATATAATTATTAATTGTAATTTAAATAGAAAATTTTGCTGCGATCACATTTAAATCATATTTTTCTCTAGCAATTGCCATTAACACAATCCTTTTTTTAATAAAATGCCTGAATTATTTTGCGGAATCGTAAAATATATTCGCAGAACGATGGCAAAATTAGTAAAAGTCTTCAAATTTTATTATTATATTAATGCCGACATATTTACGCTTAGGAACGTTTCGAATTTTTTATGTGACATCCGTAAAAAAATTTTACCATGAAATAATATTATTCAAATTGTTATGATTCAGATTTCACTGATTAATCGATTATTTTACTCTTATCTGGGAAATGTGTCGGCTATATATTGTATTTTCCGAGGTGGTTATATCTCTTATTTAGACCTCCGTCTCTATGCGTCACCTACAAAGTTTGCGTGTCTTTGATCGACTACATTCCGGCTGTTGCAGTATCAACTGTTCCGACTTCACAGAATGGCTACCCCAGGAAACGTCAATGCATATTTTTGCCTTGCTTGATCCCGGTGAGTCGGATTTAACGTGACCTTTTGACTTGTGCTGGTTGAAGTCACTTAAATTCCTAAGACCAAGTCAGCTTCGTTCGCAACAAACTGTACCAGTTAAACATTTTTGTGAAAATGTATCCACGTTAATTTTTTTTAATTGGTAGGAGTTTGTGCCCCCATACATTAACACATATTTCACAACCAATTTTAGAGTATAAAAATCAATATTGATCTCTTGTTGATGTTTTTAAATTTTGATGTTTATTGTAATAAAGAAATTAATTTTGTGTGGGTTTTTTATTGTTATGGTCTAACATGGATAACATGTTTTCTAAAAGGGGCTGTTTGATAAGAAAGTAGTTCAGTGCAGCTTTTTCTGACTTAAGCTTTACTTTTATAAATAAAACAAATTACAGCTTATATTATTTTAATTTTATTTTATTTATTATAGTAGCAAATATACTACCTTTCTTTGACCTTCGTATGAATAAGAAACAGAAACCCATTTGTAGTACACAGTTCGGTAAAATGGGCATCATGTCTGATTCAACATAATATGCAGTCTATGCTTCTCACACGAGCAAAAAATAATTTTCCCAAAAAATAGGCAAAATAAAACAGAATAAACCAAAAAAACAAATATTTTTATTATATTAAATTTTTATTTGCTACTTTAAACTATACATTAAAGTACATCCATTCTTATTTATATATTCATCATTTTATGTGCTACGCACATTGATTTTAGTTATTAAAATTTGGAAATTCATGAAATGCAAAAACAAAAAATAAAGGGTGGTTCATTTAGCTTTAAATTTGATGAAACAATTACATCTCAAAAGAAGAAACAGTGTGATAGCTATGGCCAGTATTGGTCTGAGAGAGAAGATTTAGTTATTTCAGTTTACTGCGTCTCAATCTTTGTTTTTTTCATTGTGTGCCTGAATTTATAGTCCATCACTTTTTTTAAAAAGATAAATTGATGGACTGGTCTAATGATTTTTTACTTCATATTGGAATCGATGGTCCAAATGTTAACAAACCATTATAAAACTTCTTACCGATAATTTTGCAACTGAAATCAAAATTTGTAGTTATATATTTTTATCAATATTGATTTAGTTGTGTAAGCTTTACTTTTTATTTTCACATTTTACTTCCATTTTTGCTATTTTATATTCTTAAAAGGTTTTTTATGTTTCAGACTTGATATGTTTGGTTTATCGAAAGATTTTTTACACTAATTATAAAATATTTCAATTTAGGAAACTTAATATAAATAGCCAAAAATACAAACAACAAAATTGTGGGAGGTACTGCATATGGTACTGTGGTACACTCATTCTCCATCTCTCTCTCTCTCCAGTGTCAGTGGTCCACGCTTCCTGTGTCAACTGGTCCTGGCACCAACTGCTGTCCGACCCAAGTATTTATCGCCGGTTCTGTTCGCAGCCCAAGTGGCGCGTTTCCCCTCAGATTTCCAGACGACAACTCGCCCGATATACCAACCCTGGTGTTGATGGACCGCAGGTAGACTGGCCTACCGATAGCGTATGATGACTCATCATCTCTTATCGATTGGCGCTACCGTGCAATTAGTAACTAACGTAACAACTAGATTAGCGTCTTAATTCAAAAATAGTGAACTAATTTTTTTACCCTATATTATACCTTATATAGGATTTTTCACTAAAAATGTGAAATACTTCGTAGTAAATAAAAGTAGTAACAAACTGTGTTGCCGTATTCTATCGATAAGGTTTTATTTCATAGGTAACTGGTTCTTTTATAATTTAATTTTCTGTTTATACCAGATTTATGGGTTAACAAATATACATATTAAAATACACTATAAAAAAGTATGTATTTATTATGTAAATTTTCTAACAGTTTAATTATTTAATAATTGTTTATTTTCCATCTGAAAGTACAGTTTATTTAATTTATATAGGAAATATTGTTTATTTGTTTTCTAGGTTATAATAATATTTTAAATCTATTGCCACACCACAAAAGTTTATATTATAAGAAATTTAAGGTTTTCTTTTTCATTAGGTGAACAATTTTGTACAATAGGTTACAACTTGTTGTTAAACACAACTTTATTAGACTTTGGGTTGATAGGACTCAATATAGCACAGTCATTATCATCTTCGATTTTTTTAAATCCTACTCAAATTTGTTTTATTCTGGTCGATAAAAAATTAAAACGTTTTGATGATTGCAATGAGAAGGTTAGATGTCGAAAAGAAATTAATGTTGTATATTCATAATCATGAATTTGAGTGTTTTCTTGAGGTAAGTTTTCTTAATAAAATAAAGGTAGATAAGTTTATAAGTTATTAATTATTTCTTTCCGTTAAAATTATTAAAAAGAAGGAAAATTAAATTATTTAATATTGTTGCAGTGGCACTAAGTCATATTACTTTTATATTTTGATTGTTTAATATATGTTACTGGAGAGAGGTACTTTTTAAGTTTGTGTCTAAAATGTGAAACACTTGTATTTTTCAGACTACTTCGTCTGCTTCTATTTTAATTAATTGGCTATTTTATGAATAACTCTTTTTTTGTTTTGAGTTTCTTCATCGTCTGTTTTTAAATAGAAACATGCATTCAGTCCAATTCTTTAAATGCGCTCAGCATTTATTAAAATGTCATAAACAGAGTGATTCGTTGTCAGGAGGCTCTAAGAATTCCTTTTTATGTGTTTCCTTTTGTCTAGCTCTGCCATTTAACTCCAACGGGCAGTTTTCCCCCACATTTCAAGTATGTTTCATTTCTCGTCTTTCCCCGCTGTCGATTCGTATATTACAGGTTGTGACTATAAGATAATTAGTGTTTTCTTTGCAGTGGATCTCAATCTTCAAGGAACGCTATCAACTTCGTCGTAATTGGCTGCTTGGACGCTGCAAGATTCGGGTGTTCACTGGTCATACCGCAGGTGAGGTACGGTTATTATTATTCTTTCGGTTGAAACAGCAGCTCTGGTCGATATAGCCGGGAATATATACATTTTAAAATATGGAGATAACTCGACTTGCTTACTGCTTGAGTAGTTCAGTAAAACAGTCCGGCTTATCACATGAAGTTAGTATGTAAGCTACGTCTACCACTTTATTTTTTCTCAGATGGTGTAGCCCATGTGGGGTACGGGATATGTTAAGAAGTGGTCAATTATTTAAAAAATTGGGATTTTATAAATTTTATTAGAATTAATAAAATATATAAGATTTATATTTCGAGGTTAAGCCTCATCATCTTAGGTTTATCAACATGTATTATATTTATATGGTTTGTAAGAGTAGTGATGGTGGGAGAGATAGATGATAGATGCTACAGACAGATTTCAATCAATAAAATTATGCCGACATAATACGTTGTGTATTTAAAAGAACTTAATAAACCGAACAAGATCAGAGAAATCTATAAACTCTTATAAAAATACACGGAAATCGTTATTTTATGCAATTAAATTGACATTTTATATGTATATATTATATTTAATATAGTTAAGAACGAACGATAAAAAATAACCACATAACTTATAGAAGATGAGACTATGTGTTGGTGAGTTTCTGTCTGGTTGTTAAGTGCCGGTGTCAGTGATTTGACTTACATGACCTCTCGGGAGCGGAGGCCCACGATATTTCCTGTCTGTGCCGGGGATTTCGAAAGAGAATTTTGCACGACATCTCTCGCAGTGACGAAAAATCGAACATGTCTTGCTTGTGAAGTGCTCCTTAGGTCGAAGTTAGAGTTGTCTTACTATGAATCCGGTGTAGATAGGTGTGCAGGAGTTGCCATTGCTCATACACATTATATATGTCTTGTATACACTCTACGATTTGTGGAAAAGATGATTATCCTTTTTGGGGCAGTTGTTGATAGTGCATTTACAGGGAGTTCTGTGGACGGATCGTATTGGTGGTGTAGCTTCCGAAAAAGTGACTTTATGACGTGTCCATTTATACTTCCCCTGGTATAGGTTGTTTAACAATCGCTTTGCGACAAGGACGATAATATGTTACAATGTTTATATTATTTAATGTAAGCAATGATGATTGATATTTTATTTCCTATCATAAGTTGTGATTATCGTTGATTTGGTGTGTTTAATTTATACATTTTATTAAAATAAAAACGCTTATTTCACCATTAATTTTTTTGTTAAAGTTTATCTAAATTTTTTGATGAAATAACTAATTTGTTAATAAATGTGTTTATTAAGTCTGATTAATACTTTTTGAATAATAATTTTGTCCATTTGTGTTTGTTAAAAATAATAATATTAGTCAATATATTTTATTATTAGTGTATTTATATTGATAGGAATAAGGGAATAATGAGTAAAGATTTCAAAATTAATGTTATTGATCATCTTACATTTGATGTCTTCGTTAACGAGCTCTAATCTTAATGGATTCTTTATTATTAATGAAGGAATAGTAATGTGCAAATTATAAAGGCTTCCGGTTTTCATTTTTATATTCTTGTCTTATTTAAACTTTTGCTAAATAATGTACAAAATTCATTATTGCCTTATGTTTGTTTTCAAATATGTATTGATTTCTTATAGATATGTATTTTTTATTGAGTCTACTTCTCCTTTCCCATTTTTAATTTAAATAAAAAATTTAAGAATTAGGTGTTTTTTTCATTCTGCGATTTTTTATATTTAAAAATATATTATATTTGTATGTATACAGTAGGTACATATTCTATTTCACTATCACAGCTAAAACATTTTCGAAGGCTCTACCCCATTAAACTCATTAGAGGGGGTGCTTCTTTTGTAGTCATTTCTACAGACAGTGAAAACCTGATTCTGTTAAAGCATAATTTTATTTAATATTATATTTCGGATATATTAGATTCTTTCTATTACGAATTTTTGTTTATACAGGATACTATTTCAACCCGGAATAGAATATTTATAATTTAAGTATGTTGTTTACAGTGGACTACTTACAAAAACAGTGAATCATATACATAATTATATATGAATGTAATGAAATTAAAAAGTATCATTGCTTTGTAGTTTGGTTTTGAGACATAAACAATCTCAGAATTTTTTTCCGCCTAGAGCCACCACCTTTTGTTTGACAATCTCCATATAATTTAATTATGTATTTGGCAGGTAGGCCTACACAGTATTTGTAATTATAAGTTCTGGATTTTCTCTGCATTTTGGAAATCCAGTATAAGCGTATTTCGCTGATGTCATCTCCACACATGGCAGGGGTGTCCTGTGTGGCCTTCGACGACCAGCGGATCGTGAGCGGCTCTTCGGACTCAACGATCCGCGTGTGGGACATCCGCACCAACGCCAGCTGGTCCGTGCAGACCGTGCTGGGCCAGTGGGTGATGGTGGGGTGTCTGCAGCTGCTCACCGCCGGCCCCGCGGACCGGGGGGGGGACGGAGGCCGCGACGGCGTTGATGTGGGGGGAGGGGGGGACACTTTGAAGTGATTACCATCAAGTTAGGGGGGGGGGCTACGCGCGTGTTTCTAATTGCGCCACTGGAACTGTGCTGGAATCCAATTAATGACAGCGGGGAACAGCTGTCACTACCATTAATGGACTTTAGCACAATACGAGAACCTATAAAGAGAGTTTTCAAAAGCGCTTTATACCTACACCTATATCATTTACTTATATATTATAATATGTATATACTGGAAGTTGAAAGAGCATGTGTGTGTCACTGTTTACATGGCAAATTCACAGATGCGGTCAAATGTCGATAGGACATCGCGGTTTTGGCGGCACACAAATTGTGAGGAAATTAAAGTATTTAAAGATTTTTTAAAGCCAATTATAACTGTCGTGTCAGTGTCAACATATGAGGGACCGTCTGTAGACATCTATAGGCATCTTTCCTATGGTGTCAATTTTTGCAGTCTTTAATGAAAAACAGATAAAAATTGCACGGAACTTAAGTTGGTGCGCTTCAAACACGGTGTATATTATTTTAGACAATATTGTTGCGACTGCTAAAATATAAACACTATACACAACTGCTGAACTATATCTCTTGCCTGTAGGCTTGCCTCGCGCCAATGATGTATGAGTCATCGTTTTTGCAACCATCGTATATAAGAGCGTTAACCCGTGGTCATATTATGGTTAGTCTGTGGACATATTTTATCGGGTTTGCTAAGTAAAGGGGAGTGGGGGAGTATTTATTTATATAAGTAATTTTAATTATACTACTTATCTAAATAAGCTATAAGTAGTATAAATGCTATTTGAGTATTATTTAAAATTGCCTTTTATTTTAATAAATAATTTCATTATTTAAGTTACATATATAAAATTATCGACAAACTTATTTTTTCTATTAATGTTGCAAGTTTTAGCTCTTAATATCAGCGGCAAGTATGAAAACCCAGGGAGTATAAAATAGTTAAGTACTAACACCATTTTACTGGTATGTAAAAATATCCGAAATTATATTTTTTAGTTAGATAAAAGTATTTTAGCCAGTGAGTAAAAAAATCAGGATCATAAATTCTATAGTTCAATAAAACCATAATTTTTGGCTGAATTAAGCAAGGACATACCCCCTCCCTCTACGTACTAAGGGTTAAGTTAGATTGTTCATCTAGTATAGATTGTATTGTAAGTAAATCTATATCTACGGAATATCTATATCTATCTATGTTTACGACATGAATTAACACGTTTTAGTGAACGGTGTAACAGCATCTGGTATTTTAATATTTTGTCAAAGAATCACGAAAGTATCGGTTTATTATTTATTTAACATGCAAAATGTTTTATGTTCCCTTTATTTCAGGATGAAAAGAATCAAATTATGAAGAGCAATGTCTGGCTAAGAATGGTAAGAGTTCTGAGAGTCCATCGTGATGTGTGTTTTTTTGAACGGTGCACTTGACTTTCGATTAAAACGTTCAACTTTGGTATAAATGTGGTTCATCGTTATTACGCTTCAAATGTGCTTGAGTCTGGTAAATGCTCAGTCGTTTATCTCAGAGGTTTAACGTTTAATTTTTTAACTTTCAGAAACATATTTATATTTTACTATCTGTGAAGATTAAACCGAGTTTATTAACGCTAACGGTATACAAGTCACTTTTGGATGTCTTTTTAACCGCTGGGAGGGTCGATGAAAATGACCCACCATCGTTTAACCTATACAATAACTGTGGACTTTCATTTTAGTACGTTATGGTAGTGTTTTTTCACGTTAATTGTAATTATTTCATATATTCTGGAATTGGAAGCTTGGCTTGCTAATTTTTTCAGCTGCCAATATAATAGCTAATAGTGTAGCTAATATCGTAGCTAATAGTGTAGCCAATATCGTAGCTAATAGTGTAGCCAATATCGTAGCTAATAGTGGTCAATATCGTAGCTAATAGTGTAGCCAATATCGTAGCTAATAGTGTAGCTAATAGTGTAGCCAATATCGTAGCTAATAGTGTAGCCAATATCGTAGCTAATAGTGTAGCCAATATATTATCTACGATATAAACCGCTCTCATGATTCGCCATAAGTAAAATGTAAAAAAATGATATTTTGGTATTTGCTTTTTTGCTTTTTTTGCTTTTTGCTTTTCTGCCTTTTTCATTGATTTTATTCTATTTTAAATAATTCATAAACCTGACTAACCACTTGGAAACCGTCCGTTAACCCAAAAGCCAAATGTTACGTACCATTTTTCGGGTTCTTATATTTCACCGCTGAAATATCCTCGTTCACTTATCCTGTACATTTTATCATTTCTATTGGTGAACATGTAGGTGTAACACAATCAAAGTATGTATTTTTGAGGGTTATATAGGTTGTCAAATAGGCTGTTCTCTGAAGTTTAGATTTTGTATTTAGCGACGAAATAAATCATTTATAATTTTACTAATAATATAATATTATTAAATATTCTCAATTATTTTGTATATTCTATATAATTACGATATTTATTATTCAGAACTGTGAAAAGTATTTTTTATATTCTTGTCAAATACGAAAACCAGGTAACAACAAACTAGTCATAAATAATCAATAATCAAATCTTTTTCAGGGAACATATTATTATCGATAGCCTACACATACTCTTTGTAACGTATATTGTTTTGCTTCAGGCATGGACCGATTATCAGCTGAAATGGAACCCGGACGACTTCGGGGGCATTAAAGTGATCCGAATTTCCCCCTCGAAGGTTTGGAAGCCGGACATTGTCCTGTTTAACAAGTGAGTGCCCCAAGTCTTGACTTCAACTTGCATGGGAGGGTCTCAACTCAGGGACAGTGAAGCACCCGGATATAATGATGACATTAGTTGTGGGGAGTGGGGACAAATCGTCACCCGGTCAAATCGAAACTATTTCGTTCAGCCACTTTCATTCACTTTCGCTTTCGTTCACTCTCTTTCTTCATTGACTTTCTGTCAATGTATTGGCAGTTAATATCCTTGAAATCAACCAAGTAACCTACGTCACTTAGATTACATTATTAAAGAAAAAACTGTAAGCGTATTCTATATCATATATGAAAATCATTTAAAAATGAACGGAAATTAAAATAAGTTTTGATAAATGTATTAAACTAACAGTCTCGTCGCTCATTTTGAAAACTCAAAAAATAAATGATTCTTTATTATCATGGTATACTTTTATTAAAGTTTATTTTCTTGTTTGTATAGGAGCTTTCAGAACTCTAAGTAACTGCTGTTTATGGGTTATCCAGAAAGCAATTATTGAATATATTTAAGATTATACAATACCTTGTGATAAGAACTTAGATGGAACATGTGGATTTGCCAATTCAAAGCTTCAACATTGAGAGTTGCTGCAAGTAATAAGTTGAGTTTAATTTGGAATGAAAAATTAATAAGTAATTAAAATAAAAACATGTAAGATATACTTCCGCCCTGCGCATAGATTACATGACAAGTATAGCACTTCGAGTTCTTTAAAGCTATAGTTAAAATTCGCCTTGCAATCTTGTCAAATGGTGAATGGTCTGCGGTATAATTGAACATTGGAGAAAATATGGCTAAATGTGAACAGCTGCTCCCAACGCGAGATATATACCAGTTGGCTTGCTGTTATCAGACGGTTGCATAGATTGGTAGACTCAGACGACAAATCGTGGTTTGTGTTTGAGGCAGGAGACACCAAAATAATGGTCGCCACAGCAGTAAATCTTAAAAGGCAAGTAGATTTCCGTGGACTTTGTCTGAACTGTATGAAGCACTCCATGCATGTATAGGCCAGAAGGTTTTCGGGGACCTACTATTTTAGAGAATCTCGTTCTTATGTTAACACATATATACTTCGCAAGTTGATTGATGTCCATTTGGGGGACTTTTTACCAAATATGTTCTCCTTTGAGTTGAGCATTATTTAACAATGGTTTTAGATACATTGCACTGCATGAAAATAACGTGGTCACTGTTAACTTGCTGAGTTTTCAGATTATTTTAAATGTGGAATGTTGCTGAAATTTTCTGTAAATAATTGTTCAATAAATCGTCTCGTTATATCGAATCTGTAAACAGACATTTCAAGACGAATGTTGTTTAATTTATGGTGGCAACAACTGCAGCTACAAATAACATTTCCCACTAAAAAATTAATGTTTTTTAACCATAAATGTTGAAAGTTTATTTAGGGGAGGGTAGGAGCCGAATCAGTCCGCGCTCTTTTGTTTTTACTGGCGGTTTTTAAATAAAAGAGGCAATGACATGAGGTTCACGGACTTTTTATATTATTATGATCCGCAACTTTCAAAACATTAAAAAAAATTATTCGGAAGATTCTAGTTTAAATTTACATATTTGTATTTTTTTCAAATAATTTTGGATACCAAAATTCAGAATAGTAAAAACATTATTATAGAATTTTATAGATTTATAAATACATAATATTACTAGAGATAAACAGGATATATCAATTGTAATTTACACTAGATAAAATGAATAAGTTCAATACACATTTCGGACATAAAAATAAAGCAAATTTCTAATAACATTTCTAATAAAACTAATTTCAACTTTAAAAAAAATTGTTGTTGTAAATTTTTCATTTTTTGAACTGTCACAAACATTTTCCATTTAAAAATATACATTTCTTTTAACAGAAACAATTCTAAAACACGTTGGTTTACCTACATAGCAAATTGCAAGGCTCTATCTAAAGCAGGGGGGTCGAATTATAGGAGTATTCGCCCCCCCCCCCCCGCCCCCGGTTTCTGAGTGCGTCAAATAGTACGATAGATAGATAGGGTTAAGCTGTAAGTCAATAAAATTTGTTATTGTTATAATTAGTCTTAAGTTTTTTATTTCATTTCTTTATCGTCAGTTTAATAAAAGTTCGATTTTTTAAACACCTTTTATAATATAAAGTATAGGTTCTAGTATTAGTGTCTACAAAAATAATTACGTGCTACGTACCTATTATAGACGGTTCCGTTGTCATTAGGAGTTCCCAGAGTTGAATTTTTGTTTTGTTTTGTTATATTATAATATGTTGGGAGTAATAAAATAAACAATATATCAAAAAATATCTTTTGAATGTTAACTTGTCAGATGAGATTATTTTTATATGACGCACACTGTTTTCTGTTGAATGACATTTAATTATTATTCAACTATAACGAACAGTGAAGCATGGTGCAGGATTTCGGGTGAATTTGGTTCGATGTCCTTTGAGGACAATTAGATTTATTGAACTCATATCTGATTTCTATATTATTGTTTTAAAATCTAATAGTGTTTATTATGAATTTGCTGGATTCAGAAAGATTTCTCAATTTTAAATGGAAAACTTTTTGATTATATGATTATGATATTAGATTTTAATTAATTTTTTTTAAAGTAGCGAAAAATAAATTATCTAATTTTGAGATTTTATTAACTTGAAATGTTTTTACACCATGTTATGCTTGTAATTCAGAATTTATGGGTTTAAAATTTCATTAACTTTTAAATATTTGTTTACTAACAATAGACCCTACAATAATTTAACCGGGTTTCTTAAGACTATAAGTTATAAGGTTAATACAAAAATGATGCAAATTTAATTATGTATCTAATTTTATTAACATTACTTTTTTAATGTACTGTTTGCTCTTTAATTTATTATTTTCTACGGACAATGAGTGGATCTGGAATGTTCTTCCAAGTAATTTAATATGTGCTGTAGTGCATTGTATTTATTGTGGCAGTGGATTGTAATTTTGATCGCCTAGATTTAATGTTTATAAAAATTAAAATGGATTTTTTTGTCGATTGGCAGTTAATGTTGCTAAAAAAAGCGTTTCAATTTTTATAAATTTTTTAATCTTTAGACAGAATTTATTCTGAGTACGCTATACATTATAATTAAAAAAATAAACGTACGTTTTTTCTATAATTTGGGTCACAATGCTTCTGTAAAAAATTTAAAAAATCGATTCTATTGTGTCTTATATATATGGTTAGTCAGTGTAAGCCTTAGCGGTTAAAGACTTCAAATAATAAGAAAGATATATTGGGTAGAAGTCGGTAGTTAGTGGATTTGTTAACCGACCACAAGGTTGCTAGTCCGGCTTTTTTTACTCTGTAGTCTGTACTGATGAGTGGCACTACCCCGAAGCTAGCTACTGACTGTGTTTTAATTAATCAATATTATTGATTCTTGTGTGGACTTCGGTTGGCAGTGATTTGGTTTGTGTATTGATTCTTGTGTGGACTTCAGTTGGCAGTGATTTGGTTTGTGTATTGATTCT
>JAUZND010003456.1:0-12256 GCA_034780555.1 Coelogynopora nodosa
TTTCAACACCCATCTTGATTGCCTCAACAATCGCGACTTTCGAGGACTGAAAAGCTGATTCAAGTTCAGGTGTCCATGTGAATATCGTTTTGGGACTAAGGAAGTCTCTTACTGGTTGATAATTGAGTTATCATGAAGAAAAACCACTTTTCTGATACTAGTAATATATTTGGCAGAAAATGATAACTCAATTCTGAAAGAAAACAATAAACATCCTTTTAAAGTACATGTTCGAATAGTAACATAAAATAACATGCATAATATATAAAATAGAAAAACTTACATCAACCAGTAAGAGACACAGATGTGTGTATAATGAATGAACTATAATGAACAATACACAGTCTAGGATAGTGAATAGAGCTTACACATCAGAGCTTCTACCAAGTGTCACATGATCAATACACGGGACTCATCAGTTAGGTTTTTATTTTAATAAATTTTAATAAATACTTTATTATGGTTTTTTCTTTTCATTTTCACAAGTGACAATTACTAGTTGTTGATTTTTTCATAATAACTATAATTTTATTTTTTTAAATATACAGTGTATTACATGTCTCTTCACCCAAACTATAGATATTTATATATACACTTTTCACATAATTTGGTAAACATATGTTTTTAAACAAAATTAAATATAATAATTTAATATCAATAGATATTTAGTTGTGCATGTGTATATATATTTAAAAAATAAACATACTTAGTATTATATAAATATATAAGAACACATTGCTTTTCAACAAATTTTAAATTTCTAATTTGATTTTGTTGTGAATTACACAAAGTTAAATTTATTAATTATATTTGATTATTAATGAAATTAATGTGTCTCTTCATAACTATAAAACATGTTGTTGCTGAACAGTTTTGGAAGTCATCAGAGTGCCAAAAGTCCATGTCATTGTCAAAAGTCATGTCAATGTATGCAATTGTTTGACATATTTACTCTAAAAAATTATGTTATACTTACTTATACAGTATATCTTTGACTAAATATATCATTATTCAATGAATATTTTATTCTTAATTTATAGTTTATACATAATACTTTTTCAAAAATTGTATTTGATAAATAGATATTCTATACAATATTGCCTACACCCACTAGATATAAAATATAAATAATTATCACACTTAATAGATATATATGCTGCTAATCTGTCTTGAACAGAAATTAATTTATTTAGTAATCAGCACTTTTATAATACCTATTCACTAATGAATAACTACAAATTTATACTAACTTGCTTACAATCATTCATTCTATTTTTCTATATGTTTAAGTTTTGTACTATTCAATTTCAAAACATATTTCAGCCAAATACCTTTTAATAACTTCTATTTCTACTTTAGACATACGGTTTCTTGCATTAATAATTGCAAATATATACATTTTAAATAAAAATAAAATAAATTTGGATATGGATAGTTAGTAATCAATCTTGATTAAATTTTTAAAATTTTTTTAAAAATAATATTTTAATAATTTATTTTAGTATGGTATGGTATACACATGTCTATACTTATAATTCACTATACATATTTTTTTTAGAATGTGAAACAGTTTAAAAGTTCAAAAGGGGAATCTTCTCAGGTAACAACAACAACTCTGATTTTTGATGTGCCTGATTCAAAGTGGCCTATTGTTTATTCACCTATATATAACATAACTTTTGGAGGTTTGGAAAAAATGCACCCTTTTGATGCAGGCAAATGGGGAAGAATTTATGATTTTATTTTAGGTATGTTAGAACAACTTTAATTATTTCTTTAGATATCTTACAACTATTAAATATATAATTAAATTAAAATATTTTCAGAAGCAAAGATGTTAACTGCAGAAAATGTTGTCACTCCAAACGAAGCAAAAGAAGACGATTTATTACAAGTTCATACCTCAAGATACTTAGCCACTCTTAAGGTAAGTAAAAGTGTATATTTTTAAAATGTATTTATAAAGAACATAATGTATTGTTTATTATGTTATCTCATACTTCTAACAGCTCAGCAGCATTATTGAGTGTTTTGATAAGGTAGGTATTATTTTTATGATTCTAAGTGTAAGTGTCAGTTACACCCATACAAATTGGAACTATCTCTGAAAACGTTTGGCACTTTAAAAATGTTTATAAAAAAGTAATGTAAATTTCGCTGAGAAATTTAACGTTTTTTTACCACACATTACTATTTATTATGGAGTAAAACGTCTTATTTATAAATATTATTGAAATTATAAAAAAATAGAAATATTTTGAATGTTTTAATTAGAGTTATTTTTATATCTGATGTTGCATCCAAATTTTTATTATTATTATTTATTGTTAGGTCATTTAAAATATGGCTTACTTAAGTTTAATTATTTTTATTAGGTTCTTAAAACACAGAATTTACAATCAAAATGACAAAATTGCTGGCACTTAAAACGAAACTTAGAAATTATTTAAACAATATGTAAATGAGTTGTTATATTTAATATACTATGGTTATACAATCTTTTCATTAAATCTTTTGTTAAAAATTAATTTATTTTGATAATATAGAAAGTAATATATTTCATGGAGTGTGATTATATTAATAATCATTTGTTGTAATATATAGAGATATTTTCACTATGTAAAGGTTATGTAATCATACCATTTGATTAATTGTGTTATGTGCTATATAGCTTGTTGTAACATTTGGTCTTGCCAAATTATGTTAGCTATATTTGCTTATATTTGTAATTGTATATTATTATCTGATTGTAATTATAACTCAAAATTGTCATTAATATCTTGAATTAACTAATATAATAAATATATCTTTGATACAATTATATATCTGGAATCGACTGTTTGTTTTCCTTGAAATGTTATTTTTCTAAATGTTACCTGAATTCTTTCACAAATTGTTCTTTTAATTTAGATTATATGTAAATTGACTGAATATTTTATGAAAACTGTATATATTTTACAAAACCTAATTATAATTTTAATCTTCTAAATAATATTTTTTTTAATGTTGAGATATTGTTAAAAATGTACATATGTTAAATAATTATATAATAACTACCAACAGGGTAATTTACAAAAAATTAAAATCTGTGAATTGATAATTGTGTGTTAATCGGATAGTGGTATTTATCACTCTGTAAACAAGGCGTACATTTTTATGAAGACTGGTGTACTTTTTAGCGAACTCAGATGAAATATCCTTTTTACAATTCAGCTAAAGTTTAACCTCAAAATCACGACGTCTAGAGTACAAAACTACAATATAAAAATGGTTAACTTTTCCATATTTTTATACCACCAGAGAGAATCCATCAATCTCGTAGGCTCAATCACACAAAGCAACTGATTGCCTGTAAAGAAACTTGTTTGGCTTGTGTATAGTACCTATATTAAGTGTTCGTGATTCAGCATTTTTCCACTTATGTTGTTTATCACTCGATATTGCCGGTTTATCTGAGCAGTGAGTTCTGGACGTGCGGTTCACAACAATACAATTTCTATCAAAACTGTAGGATGTTGAACCGTAATGCTAAAGTTTATAGCATAACATCCACAATATACTGAAAGTTCCGCTAACAATGCCTGTCTCAACTGCCGCTACAAAGCGCAATTTTAGAGGACTGAAGCGATTAAAAATGTCTCTTCGCAGTACCATATTGGACATTCGCTTAACGGCGTTAACTTTATGCAGATTTTCCAGTCACGTGAAGTTGACATTGATAATGCATAATAAAATATTTCGTTGCAAGCAGTCATCTTCGAATTGCTATTTTCTTGTGAATTTTAGTACCGACTCTATATTAAAGTTGATTTTCTGTGCAAATACGTGTTTTGCTTATCTTTATATGTAATTATTGTAACATATAATTGTCTGAATACTTAAGTTTAATTCTGATTTCCGGCGACCCTATAACCATGTGCGTACATTAGGACCCAGTGGCCAGGACTGAAATGCATGATACATTTTGTTAGCGTGATGTATAAATTTTTCAATATCATCTTAAAGATGTATATTCAAAAGTAGTATATATATACGTACACAATTATTTTGAAATAATTGTCTGATTGAATATTTTTTACTATAAAATTGATTATCGAGTTAAGTTCGCTGTAATGTATACCTATCATTGTGTATTATTCTTATCAAAATATGATATAATATGATACATATCATGTATTGAAAGCTAATTATTTCTGTATGTTATTATCTTAATCAGAGTGTTTGTTTTAATTTTTTATCTATACAATATACTTGCACTAGATGTTAATGTTAGACGTTATATAAAGCGGGTCAAAATTCAACAATAAAATTTCCTTTTTTTTATTAAACATTTCAAAATATTTTTAAATTAAAAAAAATATTATGAAATTTGAAAAAATATATAGTACAAAGAGTTGTTTACATTTTAATACGTATTACGCAAAAGTATTGCTATTTTTAATAAATCTTTAGATATATATCTTTAAAAATAATTTATCTATTTATTAAAAAGTAATGTATTCTATTATATAAAATAGTGACTGCATAGTTTTGAGGTGAAAATATTAGTTTTTGAATGTTTCTTATTGTAATGGTTATATTTGTAATTTGCATTGTGATTCCTTAATATACACGTTTTCGCAATTATTGGAAAGTCTATCACGTGAAATATTTCCTTTAATACGTTTAACAAATGTCTTTTTAATTAAATCGTTTTTTACAATCTAAGTATTGATTATGCCAATTTTAAAACCTAATTGTTTTGTAAAATATCAATAGCCGTTTATTTAGAATTCATATTCATATCGCTATTTTTATACCGTTCTTCGTATTTCCATTGCGTTTATAGTGGAGTTATTCAGTGGCTGGAATCACTGAAATCCCCTTCCTGGCTCTTATACCCAATCCTGTGGTTCAGCGCAAGGTACTGCGCCCATTTCGTCATCAAGTGGGGGGCACTGTCTTGGCCGTTTGGCTCGCTATGAAGCGCGGCTGGGGAATCAATCTTGGCGGAGGGTTTCACCACTGTTCGGGAGATCGGGGTGGCGGTTTCTGCGCTTATGCCGATATCACACTGGCCATTCGGATGGTACGTGATCGTATGCAGGAGCGAATAAAAAAGGTTATGATTGTGGATTTGGATGCGCATCAGGTGAGAAGTTTGGCAATAAGTGAATATAATATCAATTCTTCTGTTTGTTATCAATGAATCTTATTTTAGTTTAAACAAACCAACTTAACAACTAATTTTGTGCTGTTTATGATTTTGCATACCGCATTGCATATGTATCACGTTATGCATATTATATTATACTTGTTTGTGATATTTTAACATATTTAAAGTTTTGTTATATCATCTGTTACATTTCCTATATTTCTGACATAAATAAGTTGCTTATTCAATGAGAAGTTTCACACGCTTGTTCCACATGGGAATTCATTCTGTCATTTTCTCTCTCTCTCTCTCTCCCACTCTCTCCCATTCTCTCTCTCTCTCTCTCTCTCTCTCTCTCTCTCTCTCTCTCTCCCCCCTTAGGGCAATGGTCACGCGCGAGACTTTATGGAGGACGACAGTGTGTTTATTTTGGACGTCTACAATCGACACATCTATCCACATGATGGTTTTGCTAAACGTGAGCTCTCTGTTATTTGTGAATCCATTTCTGCTGACGTTAATGATATAATGCGTTGGATAATTATTTTAATAATTATTCTTGATAGTTATATTTCAACGGCACATGTTTGTAAAAACGTGTTTCTTTCGCATGAAAGCGTTTTGATGAATTCAAAAGATATTATTTATATGTCAAACAAATAAAACCACTAATTCCTCTGTCATAACTGTCTACGGAGAACAAAAAAGTCATAATATATAGATATTTATATTCCTAAATTAATGTATTATATTTTATATATATATATATATATATATATTTAATAAGATATAAAGTTAATTAATTTTCTATATTTGTATAAAACATATGGGAATAATGTTTTTCTACAATTATTGCATAATTAATCTATAGTTATATTATCTGCATATATATTATTAGCTAAGTAATGAATTATTATTGATTGTCTGTAAATGTCATTGTGATCCTTAATTGATCGATTCACTTCGAATATTAGAACTGTGTAGTATTTTGATAATAATAATCAATTAGTGGATGAGTATAAAATTATAGTTATTGATTGTTTGTTTCAGAAGCACACTTGTTGGCACTGTTTCTACATACCGAGTCTTTTTAGATCAATAACTAAGTATTCTATTTTTAGAAATGCGTGGAAACGCGACATATACGTGATGGTCAATGATAATATAGTAAATTATGAAGTATATGCATGAATCAATTATTATGACGTATTCTAAATGAATTTTTTTCACGTATCTGAACTTACTATTTTGATGATATACCGACTTATATGCTCTAATACCATCACAGTTTTCAACATGTTTCACACATTGATTGAATTCTACTTTATAAATGTGGGATTATCATTGATAATAATAGCCAGTTGAAAATAACAACATTATACATATAAAAATATAATTTATTGTATTTGCATAATTATAAGGGTGACTATTGTATATCGGCCAATAAGCTGTTTCTATATCATATCATTAAGATATTTTTGTCTAATATTGTTTTGTTCGTACAATGGCCTTCTGAGTTGGTACCATTATTTATTTATCGTTTTATTAATAGCCTATGTTAATATAAAAATATATCTGAATAAATTAAAAATAACTATAAAGTGTACTTAAAAGAATTTTTTTGAGTCTTCTCATGTTTCTGTCATGTAATATTATTTCCATATTATTGCATTATATTGAACATATTATTATATAAAATGTGCACCTTTGATAATTTTAAAATAAATAAAACTGACAAGAGGACCTATTTAGCTCATATGTTTCATTGATTTCAGGTGGAATAGACTGCCGCGTTGAGCTGCAATCGTTTACGGAAGATGGTGAATATTTGGCTAAAGTTGAAAAGTAAGAATGATACTATTGTACATGCCTGTTTTTTCGACCTTTTTAACATTGAGTTTTTTCTTAAAACTTAAACAAATTACAATGTGGTTTGTTTCGTGTCTATACCGTTTTATAAACTACATTTACATTTTTAAATTTAACGTTATCCCGCCATATTTTCAAATAAATTGAAAGAAATTAACAATATTGATTAATTTATTATGTATAAACTTAAGTGTAATACTTAATATATTTTTATTTTTTGATTCGTAAGTGATTTTTTGCTGATTTTCTACTTTTTCCTCACAATATAATACTTTTTTTAAATAGTTACAATTGGTCGCTGCAATTGTTTGAATTCACACTAAATATAAGTACTAGTATTGTATGTGACTCGGCTAAATATAATACCTTTTCCACAACTTATATACACCGATACAGAATATTAGAAAATAAAGGATGATTAGGGGTTATTACATAACTAATAATAATATGTATGTATTTATATAGCGCTCCAAAAAAAACTACCAATGTGTTGGTATGTTTTAAAATTATATTACGTGTTATCTGTTTAATATAGTTTTATTTATTATTTTTGTATAAAAACTGCTTAACATCTTTACCAACGTTCTCCCAGTGAATCTTATTAGCGCTATCACTTTTTTTACTCTGCAGAAACTTGGACGCCTCAATCGCGGCCTTCTCGCCCGACCTGGTTCTCTACAACGCCGGAACCGACATCCTTGAGGGGGACGCTCTCGGCTGTCTCAGCATCACACCGGCCGGTGTTGTTCGTCGCGACCAGATCGTCTTCAACCGTTGTCGGGCCGAGGGTATCCCGGTCGCCATGGTGACCAGTGGTGGCTACCAGCGGTCCACGGCGCGTGTGATCGCCGATTCGATACTTAATCTGCAGTCGGTTGGGCTCATTGGCCCGCTTTAGTTGGGTACGGGGGATTGTAGGAGACTCGAATCGACCAATGTTGTAACATTTTCAGGGTGCTTTGACTCAAATAATATTTTACTTAAACCATATAACGCAAAAGTGTCAACGAAATATGTGAGAAATTGAGTAATTGGAAAAGTCGTTTTTAGGAATAATCATTGCATGTTTAATCACCTTCATAAATCTAATTTTAGGTTATAATATTCTTTTATGTGTGTATTTGCAATTTGGTCTGTAAATATTATTTTACAAGTTTTTGTTGTTTATTTCTCTAATGGATTTGAATCTGCTTTACAGTAAATTCATTCTATGAACCATTTTATTTTCGAATAACTTTTTGGACAACCTTGCTTATTACCACTATGTCGCCTTCTATCATAAAATATTATTTTTAATTCTTTGCCTTAATTTTTAATAATATTGCCTTAAAGGATAACAACATAAGATTGTACATTATTTGTAACTTTGGTATTGTTTTCAAACCCTGTTTTAATAAGTTATCACATTTTCATAATTGTTAAAATGAAACTTAAAGGATATTAAAAAATATTGGCTTTAAAAAGAGAACACAATATTTTTGAAAGATTCAGGGTGTGATAGAATGGATAATGGAGGTATCCAAAATTTGATTGACTATAATTTCATAAACTTTGAAAACATTTCAAGTTTCATAAGAATATCTTTCGAATGATTTATTTCGATGTTTTGACTTCTAACCTGTGATATATATATATATATAATGTTTAACTTTGTTTATTATTATTGTTCAGAGTATATTAACCCACAAAGACATTGACAGCAAATGTACATTTATTTTATATATATATAGTTCATAATTATTTACATGTTAGCGTATCAAGCAACGTAATTATTTAGTGAAACTGTTTAGGCCCTACTATTCAACTTATTTGGACTGAATTAGAAACTGTACCAACTTTGTTTAACCTTCATTATTTACTTTTTTGAGAAATTTAGTAAAATGTCTTATTATGGTTATATTGTAATCGTGTTTACTCATCCAACGTTTAATGAAACCGTTACTAAATATAGATGTTATAAAGTTCTTATCATATCATTAGGCAGTTTTCAATATAGAATATGTTGTCAATGCAAGCATAATTGTTTATTTTCTCTATTGATATTTATATTCATTGTGTCTTACATCTTGAAATGTGAGTAGCTCTGGTGTTACTGTTTTTTTATTTTATTCTTTTCTCTGTTCTATTTGTGATATTGAGACTTTATTTTGTCATGTATAATTTTTATTTATTTAAATTATGCCGATTGGACCAAGACACCTTGTTAACTGTGCCTATAACGAACAATAATAAACTTATTAATATATCGTGTACTCAAATCATGAATTATAAACCTATCCGTCATAAACATATGAACGTTATGATCTTTTACTGTTTGTAAATATATAAATATTTTAGTTATCTGTTAATCTTGAATCTCGACCATGAGGCACTATGGAGTCAGTTGTTATAAGTGTATGCAGCCATATGGGGCATACTAGCGATGGGGAGAAGACTAGAATAGCAGGCACGTCGAGATTTATTTACAGATACATTTGCATACAACCCAGAATTATTGTCAGCTCATACATTATAATATTGTGATAGCCGCTTTTGTTACAAATCATTTTGAGATTAATTTCGTCCAACTTTCATACAATTCTAAATTTATACTCTTTTGGAATAAAAAATAGTAGTCACATCAGTTTCTAAAGTTTTTATAATAGAAGCTGAAAATTTGAAAGACTTGTTACAGTTTCAGAGTATACTTATTTTAAAAACGAATAAATGTACTCAAAAATAAAATTGATGTACATTTAATTTGATTAAATTATCAAAGCGGAGATATTTAAAGAAGATCTGATATTTTTTCTGTTGCTTATAATGAAGTTAACATTGAGCACTTAATCTATAACATTTACTGATGTTCATTATTTCAACTGGTGTAATTTCGTCTTAAATGCAGTTAATTATTTACACGGGAGAGTTGTGATCAAACATTACGCTAAGTCCATACTGTAATATATTTAAAAATAAGAACACTTACATGACTATTTGGGATAGCCTACTCCATTATCTCCATTTCAAGTATAACTTAAGTTATTTTCTATTATTTGCACTAATATTAATTACTAATGAATAGTTTAGAAAATGTTGATATTATTAATATCTTTGGTTCTTAATTAATTGAATGTATATATTGATAAACCATTATACGAGAAGAATCAGTTATTGTGGTTTATGTAAATCATGATACTATAATAAGCCCAAAAAATCAACTAATGTATATATTTGGCAGACAATTTAGTCGGTACTCAACAATTAGTGTGATAAATAAGCGGTACGTTATATAGATACACTCTTTGTATGTTTAATTTCATTAACGTAATTGATGTTGCATATATTTTTTAATATTTTATGAAAATGTGGTTTTGTCATATCCCTTTATACTGAATAGTATATTTAATTTGATCTTTTTAAAGATTTATAAATAATTATTAATTTTGAAACTAATTCACATGAAGTTACTGTCACAACTTTAATAGACTTCAAATAATTAAAAAATAATCAGATTTCACAAAGTCATCACCATCGATACTGTTTACTAAACTTACAAAATATGTCCAGAATATAGCATAGTATTTTCCGCCCGTACAGACAGGCTGGTAGATTTTGAAAGAAATAATTTTTTATTGGAGATTTTGATCAAACTTTTATCCGTTTTTATAGTATTATAATTATTTCTTAACGGCTAATATATAGTTATTTTAAGATTTTGTGATGTCGGTTACGTTAAAGAAACTCGTTATTTTAATGCTGATTTATTTACAGTATACAGGCCCATTAAATGAAAAAGTACGTACTATACGTTGGCTATATTTTATTATCTAGAAATAAAAATATATTTGGGATAGAACACAGTAACATCAACATAATATCTCTTGCTTGTAATATATTAAAGTATAGAAAACATGATAACCAATAAAATATTGTTCGCAGCATAGAATACCCGATCTAAAATATGCTATTTTAAAATCCATCATTGCATAAAAGACACAACCACACAGCCGTATTAAATAAGTTTCTCGCTAGTCAAACGATCCATTAGATGTTGTACACCTCGTGGTATTTCTCATCGTAAGATCCCTGGCCACTGACAGTGAAGTCTTCCGTTTCTTCGCCCAGCGCTCCCTGAATTGAAAAGATCGTTTCGTAGGCTTCCGAGTGTCTACGAGAAGGCAAAACAAACAGAGAAACACTACACTGTGCAAACTAGTCGGATTTAACGCATTCTGAGATGAAAGGGAGTTATGAATATCCAATCCAATATTCAATTTTAAGCTTAGAATAATATAAGCATTGATTTTGAACCAAAATCTAATTTAGCCCTCACTTTGAAGAGACAATAAATGATGTTAATCGGGTCTTTTTAAAGATAAAAATAGTGGAATTTCTTGAATAAAAGTGAGTAATATTTGATGTATTATAATACGATATATAAGTTACAAAATAATTTTACTTCAACTGCTTGAATGGTTCAATTGTTGGATTTGGTACAAAATGATAAGTGATAGATAGATATTTCCCAGAAATTTATTCACGAACATTATATTTTATTATCCGATGGACGTTTATTTACAATGTTTAACTTATTCAAGTTGAAGCTGACAACAAAATAAGAGTAGATTAACACACATCGGTGTTAACTCTATTAGCTATAAATTAATTTCACATAGTGAAAATGTGCTTATTAAAAAATGAAGTGTTCGCAAGTATTTCTGGAAAGTAACGCAATCATAATTGAAAACGTGTAAGTTGTAGAAGTGAAAATATCATTAATATATGATTTTAAGTGGAATCTAAAAAGGTCGATAAAAAATTTTAGAAAAATATTTCTAAATCGCTATACGTCATGGATTTATTATTTTTAATTCAAGATTTGATTAATTTACCAATAAATGTCAAATAGTGTCTAAATGTAAACTTTTTGTACAAATTAAAAAATGTTTGTTTGGAACATAACACAATAAAAACAAATAAATTGTTAGTGCGCAGAAAAAAAGCTAAATTGAATACATAAAGTACATAACCATTTATTTATTATCCAATTTAAGATTTCACAATTATAAAATCATTGAAATAAATATATGATTTAACCCTTAGTCACCAACCTGGGTCGATTCGACCCAAAGCAATTTTTGAACTTGCATAACTTTTTTATTTTTTAAATAATCTTCTGAAATTTTATAACTTTTTTTATCTTTCACTGTTAATTCATAAAATTGGCAAAAAAAATCAAAACAGTCATGTGTTCAGAATTGCAAAATCAAAAAT
>JAUZND010003457.1:0-12255 GCA_034780555.1 Coelogynopora nodosa
GAGAGAGAGAGAGAGTTTAACACGCTAAAGGAATATAACTAATGCTCAGAACCGAAACCCAACATCTCCCTCCAACTGAATTAAGTTTTATACACTCTAGGATCAATAAGCGGCGGTCTTAGGTTGTACCGAGATGGTTTTCTTTCGTTCGGGGTACCAAGCTTGGGACTGGATTTAGATCCATCGGACGGTCCCACTGTTAGTTGGCTTTGGACCTCGTTGATGTCGCCTTCGTTGCTTTGAGTGATGTCGCAGGCCTGAATATCGTCGTGCGATTGCGGTCCTTGATCCGATAGTGTCTGAACCTCGTCAAATGCTTGCAGTGCTTGATCCGAGAGTAATGGATTGTCTGTGAGTAATGGCTTTAGATTTCTCTGATTGTATCGACTTCGTCTTCCATCGACGTTAACCTCGTAGGTGTACTCCCCTAGTTGGCCAGAAATGATTCCTTGACTTTCATTCTATCTTTGACAAAATTTTGTAAAAAGACAGGAAAGAGTCTACTCAGTATAGGTTTCACTACATTTAAAATTTAAAATGGAAAGGTCACTAAGTAAAGCCCAAATGACGCCCCTGTCAAAAAACAACTCATCGAAATGGACGATTTCACAAGCAACAACATCATAGGCTACGTGTCGCTGACGAATTAAGTCTTGACAACCAGCTTTTTTAATATCGGGAATCAGAATCGGAAGTAAAACAAATTATAGACCTGTAAATATAGCTACCCACGAAAATTGAACCATCGTCTTCTTCCCCTCATTATGTACTCTGTCTAATGTAAGATCGATTATTCTAAGGACAACTATATACCTTGCTTCATCCGACATTAGTGTGACTCTCTATTTAGGAATGACAGCTCAACTACAATGTCATTGTCTTTTCTGATTTCAATCGTTTTAACACCAACGCAGTCTGTTCTAACCTCAACCTTACTAACCTCGTCAAAGATTCAACAATTAAGAGTCCATTCCATATTGGACTACTTCCTTATTTTTCAAAACCTCATTGGCCTCTACACAGTTGAAGTAGGAGATCCTATTTAAAATTCTGACCAAAGTACTATTCTAGGCCCTACCTCTAGACAAAGACGTCGAAGAAAAATGCACCCTTTTTCGTAACACAATTCAGCCGCGTACATAAAAACGACTATACGCCAGTCAAAAATTCACCGCGACAAACCCTGGATAACTATGGTTGTAAGTCTGACTTCCAAAAACTTTGATCAACTTGTAGAACTAATAACTTTCCTCTATATTACCATTGGAAAGAAAAATCTAAATATTAATCCACAAAGTAAAAAAGAACTGGGCCGAATATGCTTCACACAGAGACCTTTGAAAAATAGCTATCTGCTTCAAAGTTTAATTCACAATTTATGTAACTCTTTCAGTAGTATCACTGACGCAGACAATACAAATATGTATTTAAACATCAGCAACGTTTTTCACCTTCTTCAAACGAAAGTGTATACCATGGAACCTTATGATCTCAGTGAGTCAAGTTGACCAATTACTGGAAAAACTCAAGCCTTTCAAAGCTGCTGGTCAGGATAACGTCCCCACATCCATCTACAAAGTATCCGCTTACCTTATCTCCGGACCACTATAATGTCACACTTTCAATTACCTACCTATTTTTTCCCGCCGCCCACCATGTTTTGGAAGATTAATAAAGTATCATCTATTTCAAAAAAGCTAGACCAATCCATCAATAAATGATCTGAGATATATTTCCCTACTACCCGTCCCCTCTAAAAGTCCTTGAATCATTAATTTTTCATTTTGACATCTACGAAATTTCCTTAGTTCATTTGGATCATTTTAATTTGGTGAAATTCCAAAGTCGTCTACAACAAATGTACTACTTAAACTCGTTCATCACACTTATTTACTTCTTGAAAATGAAGACACAAACGTTAATCCTTGATATTATTACCAGTTTGGTTATTCAACAATATTGGGACACAATAGTCGTGTCGTCGATGAATTTGACAATGGTGGAGTTGGGATGAACCGTATAGAGGGTGCCTGCAACCAGGCATAAAAGAGCATGTCCCAAAACAGATTCTTGAGGAACTCCAGATGTGACAGAGACGCTTGAGCTACGTGTGTTCTGTGGGATATGTAACTTTTAGTCCATGTTATGAATCCTGCAGTTGGAAAACCAATAGATTTTGTTCGTGATACAGTATCACGAATTAAATCTATTGTACAATATAACTTTAAAACAATAGAAACTACACCATATATATTTACACCATAACATACTTCAGTGGGCAAAGGCTAAAAACCTTCACGACATTAACACTACCAAATGTAAACCCTATTTGTAAAAAATGTATCTCTAGCCAAACAAAGGGAACTCCTAGACATGACCTGATCAACATATTAATGTAAAATTTTCGGAGTAATCATCAACGACAAACTAAATTTCTAAAACCACATCGACTATACAATCTCCACAAAGCATCTAGTCGGATCGCAGTCTGCCTACCACGGCCTATACTTGACAACAATGCATTTAAGATTTACTATGGTATCATCAGATCTGTACTAGAATACGCCTCACCCATATTCGCTCTTCTGCCAGCTAGCTCCGAAACCTAACTCGAAAGAGTGCAAAGAAAGGCGCACCATTTAATTTGCAAGTTTCAAGACGAAAATCTATGTAGCTGTGTAAATTTTCACTATTCTCTCACCGGCGCATTGCTTCAGCTGACACATTTTATAAGACCTGATTGAGCAATAACAACCATAATATCCATTCAATTACCCCATCGATCTTCCAAAGAACAGAAATCTTGAGCATATCAACCTCCTGCTAAAGCATCACGATACAGAAATTCTTTCGTTCCTAGTGCTATAACAGCGCGATTCCACAACACGCAACCACTAATGTAAACTATTAATCATTCAATGATTTCCTTTTAATATAAATTAGCACGTTTGTAAACATAGCGTTAATAATTATACCTTTGTTTTGCGAATTACATTATTCGCATTTGAGCCAACAACTTAACGTTACGCAAATTATTTTGTATTCTATATTAACCTCATGTGTATAGAAAGTATCCTATATAATCTCACCTGTACTATGCAACCTTTCTTTGTACTCCCGATTCCCATTTGATACCTACCTAAAAATATACGTTTCTCATCTTAAATGCTTTGTTAAATTATTATAATGAATAAGATAAAATTATCAATTTAGGATACAATACCATAGGAATACTCACGTTATTTGAGTTAGATAAGGTAAGATAATGTAATTAAAAAATTAGATGAACATAAGTTAGATACGGTAATTAGAAAAAAAAAATTACTATTGGCAATATTTTATCAATTTTTTAATATTTTAATGAAATCATACATCATTGGCAACACTGGCTATAACAAAAGTTTAAATCACATTAAAACGCTTTAAATATAGAACACAATTACACTTAACAATGACTCAGTATATATTATAATTAATACAAATAGAGAAAATAGTTATTTGCGTAGTACTGTGTAATCCAGAACACATAGCGAAAGACAATGTTACCTGAATATTTACACAAAAGAACTAAATTGCAACGATTGTTATATGGAGCTGTCTTTGTAACATTTATTTCTAAATCTATAAGAAAATAATCTGACAAAATACAAACTTTCAGAGATTTAAGTTATGAAGAATCACTTCAACAAATAGGTTAGTGTCTGGTCGGATGAATTTCACAACCTCAAGGCATTCAGGGCACTTGAATAATATTAAAGTCATCAGAATAACGATAGTAAAGAAAAGATAAAATCAGAAAATGCAAAATAGAGTGCTGTAATTACAAAATAATTATTCTCTTCAATTTCAACTTCAACCAATATTATAGCAGTACACAATGTATATACGGTAAATACTGATAAATAATAATTACGAATAAAATATAAAGTATGAAATTGTCAGCATGCTAAATGTGATGAGCTTTAAATAGCTATTTCACCTTGTTTACCAATAGATTATTAAATAACAAAACAGATGGCATGAAGTGGAAACAGTCAAATAAGTATAAATACTATGTAATAATGACTCACAAAAATCACAATGAATGCAGTACATCGCAGCAATTGATTTTGTGTCGCACTTTGATATAATATATTAACAAAAAAGGGTGCGACGAAGACTTTGACTTAAAAGTAAGATGAATTAAATTTTATTTATCAGAAGTGATATATAATTTAAAGAAATTATTTGTTAAAAACTTTACTTTTGAAAAATCAATATAATGTGTTTAGACAATGTAGCTTTATAAAAGCAAGACTGCGAATACAAAATTACATGCACGATAATACATAAAAACCACCAAAAAATGTAGAACATGCAAAAATTGATTTAAAAGAAGTCACAATATAGATTATACTATGTGTAAAATTTGAAAGAAATGTTTAGTTTATCAACATTAAGGCATAAAGAAATCCAATATATATATAAAAGTAAAATTAGAAACAGAAATTAACGTGCATAGTGTTGTACAATTGTAATTTCACAGTCTATTTAAATTGATTCTTTTCATTTCTTTTGATTATGCCTTATTACCGAAATTTCCACTGTGAGGTTTCTACCGTTCATATAGTTTAGTATAAGTTTACACTTTCGACAGAATGTCCAAATTATAACGCCATGATCAGTACAAGTTCACAGTGGAATCTGACGTTTATTGAAACACTCAGAGAGAGAGAGAGAGCGCTGCTCAACTACCTAGAAGTACAACATATAAAAAGTCGAGGCAGTGAAATAAAGATTATTTAGATTGAATGACGGTAACAAGGCTTATAAGATTGAATTATTTAAAATTAATTATTGCACAAAGTACACCATATTATTAAAGATACATGTAAAGTACATTTTTAACATTCAAATTGACAAAATATTCTATAAATTGAACAATATGGTTACTAACATACATAACATGTCACAGCACTTGACAGACCAGGAAACTTTGATAGAACAGACTGTTCAAGCAACCTCAGCATTTGAATGGATACAAACTACTTATGTAATAGAATAATTGAGTATCCAATCAGAATCGTTACAATGTATTAAATCCCTTTGTTGATACTTTTAATTAAGCAGTCCAATAAATAAATACCGCATAATTGTTTAAAATTAAAGAATAACTGAAAAATCAGTTACAAAATGAACAAAACCAAATAGAAAGATGACCAAAAATCTAACATCAACAAACGTTTGACAAATAACAAACGGCCCGGTAAATATATTAAAATGTATTCTAAAGCCAATAATTTATATCATTCAAAAGATTGTGCACTTGTGTTTAATAATATTATTGTAGTAATCAAGTAAGACATTAGCGCGATATTATATATATATTTATACATAAACAACGATGTTTCGATCGTAGTAGTATGTTTAGTGTCTATTTTTTTAAATGCAATCTGGTCGTAATAAAGATAGTATTCCTAAAAATACAGTCATGTATTCCCAAATGCAGATAAGTTCACGAACAGTACTTATCGATTGATTACACAAAAACGATTTAGAAAAATCAGTAAATTCTGGTAAACTGGTTGAGAATAAATGATCACTAAGCGCACAAAGAATAGCGGATTTGATTCCAGTAAAGATGTTGAGTGAGCCATCTTGTTTTTAAAACAATCGATAGTATATATTTATTTATTCTTAGGAAAGCACACAGGAAAACTATAATCGATGTGTTAATGTATTAACAATGTCAGTGCGTGTATGTGATTATTTTCATGAAATCACGAAAACATCAAATGGATTTATATTGATTAAAGTTATTTACTTAATAACAATTTGTTCATACGAAGTATAGTCTATTTTTTTAATTAATTGTTTTTATTGCAATTAATTAATTAATTAATTTAGTAACGTATACAGATTTGAAAATATAGTACTGCATACATTGTTAACTTATTACAGAAAGGGCAGTAAAATAAATGGAGTTGCAAATATAGATAATTTAAATGTTATATTATAATTACCACTTATTATATATAATTACACCCTTTATTTATACAATCGAGTTTTAAAGAGATGTTATGACGTTATGAACCATAATATAACCCAAAAAGGTAGTTTATAAATTTTAAATTGAAATAAGCGTCTTTATAGAAAACAAAAAAAATACATCGCCAAGAACAACATAACGCTTTTGATGTTAGTACGGTTCTTATAAACATATTTTACTCGTCAACTTCATAATAATGTGAACTTAAACAAAACATCCTAAACACAATACAATATAGTAGAGTCTTTGTTTTAAACTTTAGAGCAATGGATGAACTCGAAAATCTCACAAAAGAACACCATACGTGCATGACATTGATGAAGCCCACACGGGCCAACTGATAGCACAGAGATCGGTTCATTATTTCTTTACCAGCTGCAGTTCACCAGTTCACTAAACACCACCGGCCCAGGGCAGCAGCAGCAGTCCCTCAGTCAGTCAAACCAGGGCTCCTATGTGGTGGTGGTAGTGGTGCCCTCACCACCTCCAACGCGGTGATTGGAGCTCTGCACAAACCGGCGACACCGCTCCACCATGTCGAGCTCGGCGAGGGAGCCACAGTGTTCAAAGTAGCCGACCAGCTCCTCCTCGGTGAGAAAGGAGGCGATGAACTGCTCGTAGGAGATGACCCACAGGTCGTCCTGGACAACGGTCTCCGAGGGGAGGCGGCTTCTGTTGCCGGCCGTTGTCGGGTCGTCGTCAGCGTGAGGGGGGGCGGCACTCTGGACCTGTAGATATACCATAAAAGCGTCAAGTCAATTTCTCAAAAAATAAGCACTATCCTTATAATAAAGAAAGTCAGTATAGTCAACAAGCTTATTTAATTCTATAAAATAATTTTCACACTTTTGCTTAGCCTCAATCTAGCAGGATCATAATATTAAAAAATAAACATTTACAAAAGCACAGACACAATTACTAATAAGCAGTGACTAGGCTTATGTAAAAATAAGTTATTTAAATATATATAATTATACCAAATAATTTGAACAATTACGGTGATATTTCTAAATAAATAATAGCTAAAAACGATATTGTACCATTTAAAATGAACTATGAACGTTATTTTGTGTTTGAAGTAGTAAGCTGTTGTATTTTTAAATATTGTGTATTTTCAGTAAGGGGTTGTTCACATAATATATTATGCAATTTTAACTCACCAACCCCACCCTTATAAAGCGAAATAACAAAATACTAAATCACCCACACTAGTGTTATATAACACTTAGGATTTTTGACACCCTAACATATTTTTTTATTAAAATGATAATATTTCAATTTATTATTTTTACCGATTTTGCATTGAAGTTTTTCAATCCAATTTAATTAAAAATTAACATTTTATATTATTTCTCGTATATATAAATATTAAATAAATTATATAAATACCTAATTTTCAATATAGTTATGTATCGGTAAAGTGGCCCAACATCTGTACATGAATAGTTAATTAATTAAGAGTAAGTTAATCGTATAAAATTTAAAAAAATGTTATATAACATTTAGTCGAAACCACCACACCACCCTTGTAACGCACAATAACAAAAATCGAAACCACCCACCCACAGGTGTTATAAAATATGTGAACGACCGCTAAAGTTTTAAGCATAATTATTATATAAATTCAGAAATTCATGCATAATTTTTTTAATTAAATTGAAATTTTTAAAATGTAACAATTTTGTAATAATTCAAATAATATAATATCAACTGCAATTTTTTCACAATTATTTCTAATTAAACTATAGACAGACAGGCCTACCTGACCGCCTCCACCCGATCTCGTAACCTCCACCAGGTCCGAGGTGGGGCAGACTGTGACAGTGAACGCGGCAGGTGGAGCTGAGGAGGAGGGGGAGGGGGAGGCCGAGAACTGCGGAGCAGTGGAAGCATGAGCGCGGCGCAGTGACTTGTTGGCCTCAGCGATGCGTTGGACCATGGTGCCCACGCGGGCCACACAGTTGACAAGGGCGAACTCGTTGGGGTCCACCTGGAAGATGTCGTACAGGGTCTGCCACATCTTGATGAACTGGGTCTGAGGGGGGAGGGTGGAGGAGAGAGTGGTAAACACTTGTATGGCACAATGTCAACTTAAAAATTATCTAGGAAAGGTACGGATAATGTTGTTGTAATAGGAAGAAAGAGGAGTAAAAACATTCATGTGAGTCAAAGATTTTGATAAAAAAATTCTTAGTCAAGAAACAATTAGGTTATATTTATACCTAAAATAAAGTTTCAACTGTACAAAACAGCTGTTTAAAATATACAAAACAAATGTATTATATAAAAATGTTCGTAATAAAAGATTTGAGTATAGCGAAATGCGGTTATTCATATACAGTTTAGAAGCAGTTCGCATGTAAGTTATTATACTGTTATTACAAACATAATGTGATTGCTAGGAATGAGTTGGGTACTTGTAGTTCATATTATTATGTACAACACAGCACAACACGCACCAAGTTAAAAGTTCATAATAAAAGATTTGATTATACAATGATATGATTCTTTATAAACAGAAACAGCAGTTCTTTTGTAAGACAAATAAATTAGTTCATAAAGGGGATCTCAGTATGGCGTGTAACGTAACATGAGTTTAATCCGGCGGTACTGACTTGCAATTCCATAAGTTTTACTTACATTTTTAGACTTTTTGTGGTTTGTCCAACATATTTTTAGAACAAAATAATTTTCCCAGACATTTTCCAAAAGCATAAAGAAATGTACGAACCCTGGTATAACTACAATTTATATTAGCCATGAATTCTGAATAAATGTTGCGCTAGTAAGTTACGTAACCATTAAGTACCTGGTTCATGAGCGACATCAACTTCTGATTCTCAATCAGCGTGTACTTGACGCCACCCGCCGACACACTTAAACTGCGCACAACCCGTCGATTGAGGCCCGCTACCGCCGCCCCACTGATCTTCCGCCGGCTCGCACTGAACCCCCCCGTCGCGGTGCCGCCCGGCTCGCTCCCAGTGTCGTCCGTGCCGGTGGTGTCGTCACTTCCCACCGAGCTGCCGGGAACGGTGGTGGTGGAGTTGGGAGCCCCCGAGGGTTCGGAGGCAGGTGGAGAGAGTACCTCAACAAAGGAGCCCATCGGGGATTCGGAGGAAGAGGCGACAGCCCCCTCGCCTGCATTCCGACAGTAGCCCACGTTATGGTGAACGCGGTTTGGTATATTCTAAATATTTGTAATAATAATGTAAAAAGTTATATTTCAAAGTCCCCATGATAAACTAAAAGTTGCGGTGATTATGTAGAAGTTGTTCGAAACATTTTCACATACATTTTTAAAACACAAACCGTGAAAATTAGTCTTAGCGGGGTAAGGGATAAAATATAATTGAAGCAACCTTTATTCCTAATTTTCAAATTAATAAATTTTTTTATCATTTCAAATAAATAATGCATAATATTAAAAAAATTAAATAGAGTATTAAAATAATTTTTAATATAATAAACAATAAACTTTGACTTTCATTGCTGTTAATATATGATATACTATATTTAGTGGTTATTGTTATGAACTTATTTGTGTTATGATCCAAAACCCCCCTATAAACATTGTACATAATATTATTATTGAACAATGAAAGCTGTGTAAAAGCGTAAATCCTTTTCAATACGGAAAAAATGCGAAAAATTTCCAAAAAAGGGCTATTTTGAACGTTTTGAGTTTTGACTTAGTACGTCATAAAATTCATTAATTGCGTATTCTACGAAAATATATGAAATCGAAACTACAATAAGTTACATAGCAACTGAAAATTTGAGAACGTAGCCCGATTAGATTTTGAGTAGTAAACAATTAAACACCAATGGATCAATTCAACACCCCCTTTGGTGCTTCTACTGTTAAAATAGCCGCTATGTAAAAAGCCATTTAAAATAGTCACCCTATAAGAAATCATATATAAACAGTCGTAAATAAAACATGTCATTTTTTTAAATTATAAAATGAAACAGTATTAAATTGTACACATTGATAATATGGTATTGATTACAACCAGTTTATAAAAAGTCAGTTATTGATTTTCATGCATAATCTGTGCTTCCTATTATTATGATTCATGGCTTGGACAAGTAAACAGTAATTACCCTTACTCTCTACCAAAAAAATTCAATTAATGAATTGAAGAAACTGTTTCCAGAACTTCATTTGTAAACAAACAATGCAGTTCAAACAATTATTGTATTTTATTACAATAATTATTATAAAAAGGAAGGAATCTCACATGAGGCAGGCCTAGTGCGACATCAATTACGTCATCGAAGGAGGATGCGGCCCCGAAGACAGCCATGTTGGAGGGGGAGGAGCGCGGTATATCATCATTCACCTCCTCTCCCTCCCCCGCCATCGCTTCCTCCTCTTCGTCATCCTCATCCTCGTGGCAGTAGTCGAAGAGTTCCTCTGTCAACTCGACCCCACTCTCGAGCTCTGCGGCATTTCAGAGGGAAGCAAAATAGCAGGGGTACGCAGAGGGTATTACATAAATGTTGCAGAATCAACTCTTCCGATACTAATCATTATAAATTTAATTAAACAAAGTTTGATTAATTAAATTTAAAAAGAGTTATACTTATGTAGAAAAATACGCTATTGTTCTATTTGCGTGAATATATTAATAGCCTCTGTATTAAAAAAAATAATTCACAATATAAAAACAGACTCAGAAAAATTGATTTTATAGATTTTTATTAAATTGCTTTTTGTTATATTTAGTTTCAATAATGTTAAGAATGAATTATTTTAAGTTTATGAAAATTAAGATATAAAACACTTACTTACATTCTTACTTTATTTATTAGAAATTAAAAAAATTACATTTTAATTTAGATTTTCGTTATAAGAGTTAATCAAATTTTTTGACACCAAAAATCGATAGCTTATAGTGTAGATTTAAGACATCTTTAAGATGAAAAATATGGTTTATAAATTTTTTCTTAACTTTAAAAAGGAATAGTAGGGAAGTTGATTAAATCTATAAGAACTGCCTCAAGAAATAAACATTGACACAAATCGACGGTAACTGAAAACCATTACAATGGGTAGTATAGTATAGTTTAGAATATCATAATCAAATTTAGAACCATTCGCTATAGTTATTAAATCATATCGAACCATTTGGCTAACATTTTAGCAATATTGAATACCAATAATAAACATTCATACTGATCATAAAATTATAGCTAATTAAATTATACAACAACAGAACATTTTAGTTTAGTTTCGCTTAAAGAAAGTAACATCAATTGAAAGATTATAAAGTTAAAAACTGAAACTACATAAAGCGCCGATTGGAGGGATGAATTTTTAAAATATTATTAAATATTTGATTAGTTTAAAAGTTTTATTTAGCTGATATATCTAATGCTACACTATAAAAATATATGCAGGCATGTGATTGCGAACAAAACTATGGAACATTTATGTATATGCGTATGGAGGTTTTATTGATGTTTTATGACACAAAGGTATCTAACATAATTAGCTTAACATATTTATTTTTTATGATAGAAAATTTAAAAATCTGTAGGTAATCACATTTGTAAAATAAACAGTTACGTCAATAAGCGAAAATAAAACACGTACCACATAGAATCGCGCGAAGTACGAAATATGTGACTATTATTTCTTATAAATACAAAAAAGATTGTGTACAATGACGTAATGTATATAACAATGCAAACTCTCAAAATTTGTAGTGACATTCATACTACAGAATCCGCACCAACACATAACCCTCACTATATTATATGTTTTACTAGTTTCAGATGAATTAAAGGAGTGAGCCTTTTAGCTCCTAAACCCTCAATAGATTACATACCTGATATGTACGGTATTATTGTTTTATTCATTAATTTATTATTATTGATAAGTTTCAGTGGAAATTCATATAGTGAAGTTTTGTATTATTTTTAGCATTTTACGCTTCGGTTTTACACTAGATATATTTTGTATTCGATCACTGATCGCTGATCACCATTTTTACCCGATTTCTCGGCAGCGGAATGTTCCACTTCTATCTTATCGTCATCAGGCAGGAGACAGGGCGGCAGATGTAGACGAAAGAGGAGCAGCATCTTGTCGGCAACTTCCGCGTGACACATCGCTCCCACCAACCAGGCGAACTCCTGGAGTGTGTGAACCAAGCGGGGGGGGGGGGGGGGGGGGGTGTTTGGTACAATATAAAGTTTTTTAAAAATTTTTACAATTT
>JAUZND010003458.1:0-12254 GCA_034780555.1 Coelogynopora nodosa
TGTCCGGCGCACCTTGGCCTGCGGCTGCGGGTGTTCGGGATGGGGAGGCATACCTTGGCCGTATTGGCAGAGGACCTCGTGGCGGTGGCCTCGTATCTGCGGGGGCTTCGGCTCCCTTGACGGGGGTCCCGCCTGAACCAACCAACCAACTTCCACATAAGAGTAAAAAAATGGAGGTAATTTATAGGGCTGATCCAGAAGGTCATCAAAGGTGTTAGGAGGCAATGTAATAATAATCCAGCCCCCCTACTCCACACAATATTTGATGTGATAGATATACCTACCGGGTAGGTACACACAACAACTGTTGGTAGTAGGGCCTACTCTAGACAAAACTGGGGGAAATTTCCTTATTTTAATATTTTAAATAACTTCGCAGCCCGGGTATACAAACGCCACCCAAGGTGTGCAGATGTGCTGTATAATTTTATTGGCCCAACACAGGGTAGTCCGCAACATAAATAGTCAATGTTAAATTAATTATAGATTTATGTAAATATAGATAATCATTACGTTTGAAAATATAAGAATTGCTGAAATTTGCCACAATTTCCTGAAAAAATCTATATATTGTATGTAGTATAGCTAGTTTAATTAGTCAATTTAATCATATCGTTTCTGAACTGAGAAAAGCGGGTATGACAAGACTGACAAGATTTGGTAAAATTAAGAAATTAGTACTGTTATATAAAAACAGTTGCACGAATGGTTGATTGTTATAACTCTTTAAAATTATATTTTTATCACAATTAAAAAAAGACTATTAAAACTGTTCATACTTTTAATTATACAAGTAGCCTATATTTTAAGAATTAAAATTATTAAAATTAATATATATTATTTAGCCATATCATTTTATATATCTTCAAAAATCTACATTTAAACATAACAATTTTCACAAAACTTCAATTTTTGACTTACTTATTATCTTCTGTTCATTAATAAATGTCATAACAAAATTGAACAAAATTTCATATCAGTATGTAAATTGGTTTTTGTTATATTATTGAAAGTTTAAGAAGATAGAGGTTTAACACGGTCCTGAAATGTCAAACTTTATTACAAATTTTTTCCCCTAGTCATGGTCCTGCTAAGACATGTTACCACATAAAACCACAAACATTAATTGATGTCGTGTATATAATCCAAACATGCATGTAATTTATATTGTTATAATAATTTTAAAAATAATTAAATACAAGAATGGGATAGATAGATAAATAAATATACTACTCTCAAAGTATAAAATAAATATTATTTATTAATTAATTAATTAATTAATGTTCATTTCAAAATAAATACGAGTTTAAAGAATATTTTTGGTATAATAAACAATTTAAAATATAATTTCATATAGTAATTTTTCATAGCGTTTAATATACAGAGATTGGTTCATTTATTTATTATTATTTATTATATTTATTATTATCATGCAACAACTCTCTACAACCATCCCAGGAATCAAGTAAAGTCAACAAATAATTCGACACTGAATATATTGTAACCATAAAACAATATTTATGAAGTTTTATGATAAATATATTGTCAAGTTACGTACATTTTATTCAATAATGCTATATTAATAGTTGTGCAATACCATAGTTACCCAATAATACCATGGTTACCCAATTTAACTAATAGTTGAGCCATACCTTAGTTACCCAATTTAACTACTGAAATAGTGTATACAACCATAGGTCTAGAATTGATTCATTCTGTAATAATGCACAAATGAATTAACCGTTTATTAATATTGGTTGATTCAATTATTCAGTAAAAATATAAAAGAGACAATACATATTAAAAAATAAGGACATTAAAATTATTTTTCAATAATATATGGTTTTTATATGCATCCATTTTAAACGCGTTACAAGAAATAAAAGCAATACATTTTGTTTCAAATACAGTCAACATAATTGAATAAATTTACGAGAAAATTTAAGTTATATTTCGTTTGTAAAAAATAATAAGTTTAGTGACATAACCACATGTTTATATAAAAATATATAAGAGCTGTCATCATTTTTATATAATATAATGTAATCACTGCATAAAAAGTGTATATTGAAAGTTTAACAATGTCATTTGTAGTTATTACAAATTATAGTCTAAAAATATACTAGTACTAATGAACCAAAAATACTGAAAAACCCGAGCAAATAAGTATTGTAAAACATGAAAGTGGAACTATTTTCCAGCTACCATTCTTCCTTTTTGGTGCAGGTGATTGTTTTTGTTTTTGCTTTTGTTTTTGTTTTTTTGGTGTTGTCCGCGCTGCTGTTGTAATAATTGATCCCGTGTCATCAGATATTGTGTCATTTTTACCAGTGGAATGTGTTGCAAACGTGTAATTTGTAGAACTTGTTACAAACGTAGAATTTGTGGAGTTTGTAAAAGACATGGAATTTGTAGAACTTGTTACAAATGTAGAATTTGTGGAATTGGTTACAGGCGGAGTGATGTTGTTCCAAGTCGCTGTGTAAAATTCAGATCTGTAATTACGAAAAATAATTAACGTGTATTTTTGTAAAATTAATCCAACTACAACAGAATGTATTTCAAAACTTTTATTACAATAATAATTTTTAATTGATACAAAACATATTTAAAATTTTACTTTTTACTATTTTTCCCGACTATGTTTTATCCATCGTTATCGATTGAAATTAGGTTGTTTTCCCATTTTAAAATGTTTCATTCTAGAAATGGGACCACATAATGTGACAAAATAACTAAAATTTAAAAATACAATTTTTAAATATATTATTATAGATATATTGTAATTATAAATAGTTGTATATAAAAAGATAAGTATATATAAAAAATTTGTCATGGCACATTTAATGATGTAAAATATTTTTAATCGGTTTCAATGAATATTCAATGAAAACACACTTAAAAACAATTTATTTATAATGTATTTCCTTATAATTTTTTATTGAAGTTTGAATGAGGTGCATCTTTTTAAAGCCCGTTGTTGTGATAGCCATATTTTGCATAACTACTCATATGTGAGCATTAATTCTTTGAACAACAAAATTAATTAATCACCCGTAATAAATAAATTTCAACATATAACTTGGAGTTTCTAGATGCAATATGGTTACCATAGAAATTGTTTGTAAAAGACTCACCCTATTTAAAAGAATCATGACAAATTTAGTAAAAACAGAACACAAATGTTTGTGCTCCCTTATATGCAACGTAAGACAAAATTGGTCTGATTTGTAAAGTCAATTTTTCTTTAAAAGTGTATTTTGTGGGTAAATTAACCATAAATATTAGTTGCTATGGCTACAATTCACATATTGCAACCAGTTACTTGTCTAAAATGTGTAATTTTACTAATTATATGGATTAAATATGCGTATGTATGATTGTGTCATCACCATAGAAACCGATTATCAAAATATATACTTCGTTAAAATTGCCAAGTTTAGTGGGAATAGACAACAATAGTATTTACATATAGTTGTTATTTGTGTGCAAAATATATGACAAATTAGACGAGGAGGTATCAAGGTAACAGAAATGTACAATATGATAAAATCTATAATATTTTTTATTAATACAGTTATAGTTTGACCTATATCTTAGGTATATAGGCCTACATTTATCTGTTTATAAACAATATATGGTTTTTTTTATAATCACATACTAATTAATGTACTTAAAAATGGCATTATCATTTTTATTCAATTTTATCAAATAACTGTTTCCAATTTCTATGTAGGTGATATATATAGTTACTGATTGTAAACTTATATAATAAACTTTAAACTTAATGTCAGTTGACTATGATGTTACCTCGGTAAGAAGTTCTCAAAGTAACCGGAATTTGGGTGTTTGGCTTAGAACTGGTTGGAACTTAGAACTTAACTGGTTGGTTCTATTTTATTAAAAAAGATTAAAAAGAAAAAAACTAAGCACTGCGATATGAAATTTGTTAACATTTCTCCAAATGGCATATTTAATATAAATGTAAATAAACATTTTGATTAAAGACAATCGAAAAAATATTTCTAATAATAATATAGTATGAATCGCAAAAACAGCGCATTTTTTCTATTTAAAAATTCGTTGTATTGTTTACTGGGTTCCGAATTTTCTCTCAGACAATAATTGCAATTAAAGCATTACATGTTGTATAAACATGCACTGAACAATGTTATCCCGTTTGGTTGTGTCTAATTCAATTATAAAAGATGATAAATGGTTCTCTACTGTCAGAAATTTCAACCAAAGAAAAAGTATTTGATTGCGAAATTCAATCAAGTGCAGACCCCTCTAAATTATTTACTATTATAGTTATAGTGTATGTTTCAACTTCTCTAACTGGTAACTGGTGAAATTATGGAGTGTGAGAAATAATTTCGATAGGCACAGAAATCAGTACACTCTGAAAAATTCCTGCGCTAGTTTTGATTGGAAAATTTCGTCATTTGAATAGTTTTTCGACGAAAGACAGTCGAGAGACATTTCTCGGCAGAAATAATAATAATAATCATCGTAATAATCGTACTCTTAAATTTTTAGCCCAACGAAACATTTTCCATTGACGCTTTAGATTATTTTAGAGTGTATGAATCGAACCTGCGACCTGCCATTGGTGTGCGAACCCACTAGCCACTAGGCCCTATGCCACATCCTTGCCTCACAATCACTGTCAATCACATTGGATTCAAGTCTGCAGAGCATGCAAAATTAACCTCTAATTGTAGTTGTTGACCGAGGGAATATGAGGAACCTAATACATACGACAACTGTTCAAATAGAAAAAAAGCTAGTTAATTTTCTATACACCTTATTTACTATTTACGTATATTAAAAATAATGATATTGTGTTTTAACAGGTTTATGCGCCTAAATTGTGTTAAAGGAATTGAGTGCTTAGATTTCTTATGAAATAGCATATTTTTCATTAAAATTTGGTAACATATATAATCATACCCAAATTTACACTCGATTAGATATTCACTTCCACCATTGCATTCGTCATACTTGCAATGTATCGATGAAAACGAAGGATTGGTGATCTGGAACAATGCAAATAAATTATACAAATTTAAATTATTACACAAACCTTAAATTTTTAATTTTAATTAAAACAAGTTATTTTAGGAATTAAATTGAAAAAAATGTGTAATGCTGATAGAGTCATATTTATGAACTGAAAAAACTTACCTTTGACAAAGTCTCATTGTCCTTTTTCCATATATTGACAGTTTTAAAATGATCACGCCTGTATTTGAATCGATTTCCTTTATTCGTGATTTTGTTGAATTCCTCTGACTCTGATATATTGATAGGACAGGAGAACAAAACTTCAGTTTCATTATCAGGGTGTTTTTTCTCCTGCAAAACAAAGTGTTATTTTCATATTTAATTATTTAGTTTTCATATTTCAGTTTAGGGAAAATAGAGCTGGTCTGGTCATTATTATTCTGATTTGTGATTTATACATAGTGTTTATTTATATTGTAAATTATATTAATGCAAATAATTTTTAAAATAGGCTTAATCAATAATCAATAAAATCGATAATCATATATAGAAGTAGCCTAATTTAAAATATAATGTATAAATATGTCTGTCATACGTGGTGATATAATGTGTTCCATAATTTATTAATTTTTATTTCGAAATAAACTTAGAAAGTTCAATAAATATTTTGTGCTCAACACTATATTATCAAAAATAACAATATTAATAAAAAAATTGTCATTAGGCTAAAAATGCCTATTTATATACAATATAACTTTTTTTTATATTGTCAATACATTTGTACTATTTAAATAATATAAACACATGCCTGTGTAGTTCTTTACATGAAAACAAATTACACAATATTTAAATGTGTTTAATATTGACGACTGAACAAAGTAGAAACTTTCCCTCCATATTCATATTTTCAAACCTGAAAACATTGGTTATGTCAACTACATCAATCTATCAGCTACATCATTACACATTATCACTATAATCTGTCAACTATATCAATATATCATTATCATGGAGTAAGAAATAGATAGAGACTTGACTCTTATTTATTTAACATACATGGCGTCATACATTTTTGTCAATTAAAAAACTTTTGATTTAAATAAATTTATTGTAATTGATTAAATAATAAATAATAAAAATAATAAATTTAACGAAAAGTAGTGTTAAATATTTTTTATTAAATTGATTTTAAGAGTTAATATATATATATATTCATACAAGTTTAACGTGCGTAAGGTGTCTATAAAATATAATTTATTGCCTGCATATCTAAAACGGTTTTACTACATAAACTATATTACTGCTATCAGTTATTAAATCATTATTTTACAAAAGTTTTCGGGTATGAAGTTAGTAGAATTAAACTGCAACAGATCAATATACGAGCCAAATCTTCTCTATGATCACTATAATCTGACCATAGATAAATATTGATTTAAACAAGATTCCTTAAGATTTGAAATTGTGTTTAATTTAATTTACTGTTTTTCTAAAGGTATTACATTATTTTTAATTAAAATCTTTGTAGTATAATTCTTTGTGTTTGCAGCGCTTTAATATTTTTGCATTACAATACATTCATTTCATTGCACGGTAATAATATTAATAAAATAAATTGTGGTTAATATTAATAACTTATATAATAGATTAAATATTATTGATTATTATTAAAAAGTAACAACCTAAATATTATTACATTAATCTAATAATACTAAAATTAAAAATATATTCATTTGAATTAAAACTAATTAGAAGGATTTAGTGATTATGTCAGGTAAACAATCTATTTTAACTTTTCAAAAAATATGTTAACATAATTAATTACATAATTAATATTTTTCAAAACTATGGCTTCAATTTTTTGCTGTACAAGTATGTTTATAATGAGATTCTCTTTAATTTTCAATCATTGGAAATTTCACCATTTTTTTATTAGCCGTCATAAACATTTGTGTCTCAAAAGATTATTATCGATCATTAATAATTTTACCCATGCACATTATAAAAATATACTTACTAGAGATGATACGTTATGTTGATTTCTTATATCGTTTAATTTAGAAATCAGAAAATCTTCATCAAATTCCCCAAATGCAAGCCCAATTGTAAACACAAAAAGAATGAAAAAAATCATTTTTTTGTTTTTTGAACTGGTAGACAATCTGTAAGAAATAATAATTCAAAGAATAAAAAATATATCTACTTGAATATGTGCAAAACAGCTTTGATATTTTAGATAAACTGGTAGTAAAATACATTTAACCACTTCACCTCTGCCCACATTGAAAATAGAAAAAATTCACTGAACACATTATATTAAATCTGGACATGTCAAAATTATTTTATAAGTTATAATTATAACTTTTTCAATTTTATTTTCGTTCATATTAATTTATTTTTAGTATTTATTGTATTTGTCTAATGCCTATCTACAGGGTGTCCCATTAGTCACGCACCATATAGGAAATTTGAGATTTTTGTATAATTGTATAGTCAGGGCCGGCGGAAGGATGTAAAAAGTAGGGGGGGCTGAGATTTCCAATTTGCCCCCAACCCACACCTCAATTATTTGCATCCTTTTTGTCCTCTCAATTTTTTGTCGAATCTTATGAAAGGCCGCCTCCCTGAAAAGAGGGGCTACCCGCGGTTCCGCCGATCATGATAGTAATATATAAAAAAATGTAACATAAATGGTTACGTATATTAAAATTAATGTTCAAATTGTCGACCTTCTCTTTCTGCACATTTTTTACATTGCATTATGCATGCTCGTTGCACTTTTCCAAAATTTTCTATGGTGCGTAACTTATGGGACACCCTGTATATTTATTTTGTAGGAATATAAACCTAAAATAGGATTAAACGTTCAAAAATCAAGACTTTCATTTTCTGCATGTGTGTCTGAAGTCACGGTTGACTAGTAACAATTTTTTAATGTCGTAATATATATGTATTTAGTTTATGTAGTCCATATACAAGAAAATTTATACTAAGTACCTTGTCGGTCATTTGTACTGATTTATTCTGCTCTCACAACCACCCGAATTATACATTAAATGTATGTTTTGAATTTGTATAATATATAAATTAAGATGTAAAAAACGTAAATTCTGTATGCGACGCACGTTATCATCAAAGTATAAAAATATAAATCTTTTATTTTGATTGTAAAATATAGGCCTATCAAGAATAAGAAGAAAAAAAGTTATCTCCAAATTGTATTATCAAATATCTAAAGAATATTTTTATTCAAAGAGCGATAGAACAAATAATAACGGCTTTGACTAATTCTCAGTGACTAAATTATAAATTTTATAATTAAAATGAATCACATGAATATTTGATTAACTACAGCTGATTGTGACTTGTGTGTAATATTGTGTGTTCAGCCATTACCGCAAATTCGACTGTAAATTCAATTTCTTGTTCAAACGCATATTCAGGCTTGTAGCCAGACATTTTAAGGGTGTCGAAAATATCAAAAAGTGGATTTTATTATTTATTTAAAAAAAACATAACAATGTAAGTTTAAAAAACTAAACAAATTGCTTTCTAAAAAAACAAAAAATATAAATTATTTTCTATTTTTGTTCCTTTAGAAAGCAATTTGTTTAGTTTTTTAAATAAATATATTTATCAAACAAAAATCTTTCTGTAGGAATAAAAATATATACATATGCAGAAGAAAATGCGCCAGCATGGATAAGTAAATTATAGGGAAAGTTTAGGAATGGACATTAATAGTTTCCTTGTGTGCATTTTAGAAAAATGATTTACAACCACATCCAAATCAATAGCATGTATACATCATAGTGGATATTAAAAAGGGTCTGACTGTGAGGGATATAAGGCGGTGTTGTCCAATACTCGTTCTGTTAAAAGTGTGCAATCGCCTGAGTACTCTTACAGTTGAATATGTAGTTCTGTTCAATCGGCGGTTATTTGTATTTGCAGTTGAATTTACAGTTGAATCCAAACCTACTCAAGGGGATGGTTCCCTTCCCTGGCTCGCCAGTTGGAGGAGGTAGGAAAAAATAAAGTGGAGGCGAGAAAAAGAAGGAGATGGGAGGGAGTTTTAAATTGGAATTTCCCCCCTTGAAAAAACTTTTGGGTCGGTTTGGTTGAATCTCTGATTGAATCTGAGGTTGAATCTCTAGTTGAATCTGAATTTTAATCTGCGGTTGAATCTCTGCAGTTGAATATGAGGTTGAATCTCAGTTTTAATCTGTGATAAGATTTATAATATGGTACCCCCCCCTTGTTAATCGTTTAACTATTTTTGAAGCTAATCAAAAAGCAGATTTATTATATATATTTCTTGGGACAACCACGATGATTTTGTTCTTGTACTCGAATATTTTGAACTTTCTGCATGATTGTAAAACAATTATTATACTTTTATCAGATTTCTAAACACAAGCAACATAATTATAACGTTAATATACAAGTTTATATATTATGCATCTATGTATTTGCTGAAGCTAAAATGTAGTATGCCTATATATTTAATTATGAATATATTCACCAAAAATACTTAAAAAATACTCTATTTTTGTCCAAAAATATGAGATTTCTTATTTCTTATATTCGCTTAGAAATTATATTATTGGACGCATATAGCCTATTATCCAGTTTATATAAAAGTTAGTATAAATCAAGATTTTACACTTTTTTCTACACATTTTAGATAAGCTATTGTTCACTATGCTGCCAGAAATAATGAATTTATTTTCTTTTGAGTTGATTAGTCACAACTACAATTGAGGAGATCTCGTGCGGAACACGTGAACATGAATACCAAACTAGAGAACTGTGTGCAATACTTTGAGTCGCAACAATGTTACATAACTAAATCGTGTAATCTTGTGGTGGACGCATCATCGCGACGGAGTAGAGAGAGCGAGGAGAGAGGTAAAACATCACCTGCATGCGGACTGTAGAATACGAAGTCATCTCGTCTATAACCAAACCCTCTTGGATGCCTGTTTTGTTGTCTATCGACTCTCAGACATCATCTGCGCACCTGCCATATGATGGGAATATGTTCGCACGGATTGAATGCCTCATCTGCGCCTCCTCTCGTTCAACCAACGCCTTTTTGATTGACAGGGGAGAAACTCAGCCGATTACAAAAGGGGGGAGGTGGGTTGGGGTGGAGCAAGTCTAAATTCGTAGTCTGTCCAATGAAAGTTGTCGATTTAATTTCACCTCTACTGTAGAATGTGCGTAGGTAAGAGAGAATATTATAATTGTAAAATGGTTGGTTAAAGTTCTGTATTACTTTTTGCTTCATTTAAATTAAGACATTACATTATTATTGTTATTAATAATTGTGAAGTGCTTCTTAATTTTTAATCCACACAATTTCAGAACATTTCGAAACATTTTTATTCGAAAAGTTGGTGATGGATTATTGATTTACATTCGTCCGTCATATTTATCAATAACGCACGTGTTTTTGATTATTCTGGTAAGATAGCAATGTGTATATTATATCATATTTACTTTACATTTATTTAAAAATATATGAAAAAACATGTGTTAAACAATATGTTAAAAAAATGTACAATACATGTATACTAAATAATTATATAAGTTTTTAAAATTTATATCGAAGTAAGTTTTATAATTCCTTTTTTATTAACTGTTATAGGGCCTACACACTATATAGACAATTTGTAACCGTATATTTATTGTTCTTGTCTCTTGAATTCCTTCGATTTTAGTCAAACAAAAACTATACAATAATTATTTTGAGATTTTAATATCAGTCACATAAATATGTTGTTGTTAATAAATGTAGTGAATACCATTTTAAATAAGCAATTGTTGTATTAGTTGTTTGAATTCAAATTGTCTCTTTCTATTATGCATTATTATTGTAAAGAAAATACGATAAATGATTCCTGAGCATCAATGTTTAAAATAAACCAATCAACCTATATCAAAGTTTACTTGACCATCAAACTTGACTGTCATATACTTGACCATCAAACTTGACTGTCATATACTTGACCATCAAACTTGACTGTCATAATGTTCAGTTTAATATTTTTTAGATATATATATATCGCCTCATAATGTTAATATATAAACCAATGGTAACTATAAAGACTCTATGTCCACCAATTGTGCGCGACGTGATGTATCATAAGTTTGATGTTTATACATAATTCATAAGCCAAGCATTGAAATATGCGTCGCAGAAAAAGTTGAATAATTTCAACTTCGGCAGTTTTGTCGCGTCGCGTCGCGCTCAGTGTAAATATGCCAATTGAAAAGTAGGTATTCAGTTTTTTGCGGAACGTTGCATCGCGCTTGGTGGGCATAGGCCTTAACACAATCTATCAATTTGTGTGTACAGTTCAATAGAAACTTCTAAATTATCTTGATCAATGCAGTGTATTAAATTTCTACCTCAGATTCTATGCGCTTATAGGTTGTACAATTTTCATGGGTTTAATAAAATTAATTAATTTTTACAGGTCGAATTTTAGTGTTTATTAAAATTTAAATTATATCAAACCAATAAGAAATTCCATTTTATTGTGATTTTAATTATTTTTTTACTCTATTATGGATAAAACAGTCATAATTATAAATAAACTCAGCCATACTCTTCACTTCGGCTCATTAATTTAGGACTGTTTTTCTGGTTCATTCGCGCATTTTTGAAATTTTCGCGCATTTATTTTAATCACGTTCCTATTGACCGATTTAAACAAGGTCAAGGTCGCTTCCGGGTAAATTGGGGCGGGGACAAAATGACAAGATGTGTGTTTATTATTTGTAATTCAAGTCTCCATGTTTTTGCGAGTTGATGTAAATATAAGATAGTTGAATGAATAAACCGATATTCACAATTAAGGCTACATGTAAAGTTTAGACAATTACAACTACACTTTTTAGTTTAAAATTATTATTTTTAGAGAATAAATGAAGAATATACAGACCTTATAGTGAAACAACTTAGTTTGTAAATCCTTGTTAAAAGATCATGTTCATGCCAATGATGTATATATGTTTTTTAATATTTGTATATTTATAAATAGCGTGAAGTATTTATATTTATTGTAAGTAATATATTTATATATTATGTTATTAATATACATCAATTTATATAAATCAAATTATATATTAAAACAAAGTAAAATCAATAGATATCTTTACATTATTTTATTTTTGTTTTATACTCCCTAGGGAGTATAAAATCCTTTTATTTCCCTCATATTTCTTTTTATTTCCCG
>JAUZND010003459.1:0-12254 GCA_034780555.1 Coelogynopora nodosa
TGCAGCCTAAAAAGGGCACATTTTGATCAAACTTAAAAAGGTCGTTCGTTCGAACGGTACGAACCCCCCTGGCTACGAGCTTGCATTTTAATTGTTACACATAATAAAATGAAATTGATTCAGAATTTACATATTACATTATTCATTGTTCTGCTATATTTAGACATAACTTTTAGCATATTTCAATAAACTAGGCCTATTGCTAATTGACGGAACTGCGGTGATAAATTGATTAATTTCCTCATCTACCCACTCTCTTTATATAACTGTAGCAACAGCATCTTTTAAAAAAAATCATTCGCTGTATACCTACGACTGACTGCTATACAGCCTGATTTCCCCCAGCATACACTTGCTTGCACGGTAACTTCTGTGGCTATATTTAAATGATAAATAAAGAAAGCAGATGAAGTCATGCTGCTTTAAATTAACCGTTCCGTGGGTTTTAAGTATCTAATATCTAGACAGACATAAGTTTGACTAAACAAAACAAATTCTAACAAATTCAACCCTCACGTCACACGACGACTTTGTGTCAATTTCTATAAGACAGATTAAAAAATGAGAAAAACGTAAAACCACAAGTGTTTCCATAGCAGAATGATATTAAATTAAGCACTAGCCTACTACTATTCAATTTGTCGTTTTGTGGTTTTTGACCTTGTTATAATATTGACCTTGTTTTCAGTCACGCCTAATGCGGACATAATGGTTATCAGTTTAATATTGAACTTATAGTGTTATTTTTGTTAATGTATATTGATGATGTAAGAAAAGTTGAACCATAATAAGTAAAGGTAGAAACCAATTTTTAAACTTTATCGAGATAATTATGATTACGTGGAAAAATATTATTATAAAATCAATAATATGAAACGATAATACCAGGCAAAGAATAAATAATAACTACAGCTGAGGAAAAACAAATTCTCCGCTTAGATTCCCGTATTTTGTTGTTATTCATACCATGGCCGCGCGGGGGCAGCATTTCCAGTTAGGTAAATATTAAAACTGCAAAAAAAATAAATAATAATTTCCGTCCATCTTTCGTCATAGAGGTCCATCCATCGGAGCTCTATTTGTCTTTTTCTTTACCAATATTGCTCGTTCGATATTATAAAAGAAGTACACAAGCTTCCCTGTAAGATTCACACACGTCTTTAGCTTTGCCTGTAGGAGATGCACCACATTTAATAATTTTACTGTTTTGGATATTGCAACGCAATACCTATATAATATGACTTAATAAAGGCGTGGTAATTGGAAAAGAGGTTATATATCGAATTTCGAATAGACGAATTTCGACCCAACGTGTTCCCTCCATCAGTAGTAGTGCATAACTATCGCTCACAAGATTTTTTATTTAAAAAAAAATTCAATAAAAAATTATTTTAAATATTTTATTATATTTTATATTTGTTTTACAATACTTGACTCGTATAATTATTTAAAATTATCGAATTCGTTTATTGCTTGATATAATATACGAGCGAAACAAGGATTATTTTTTATAACAATGTTCAAGATAGTGACTGAAAAACGGCATGTAGCTTAAACGATAAAAACCATTATTATTAATGAGCTTCACGTCACGGAAAAATATTATATTAAACAAAAAATTCTTATAAGTTCCAAAACTTTTTAAAATTTATAAATAATGCCTAGGTACGATTGCTCCCTCAGTAATTAAAACATGCTTTATTAATAAATTTAACGTAATAAACTTCACTTAATCCTTCGAAGTCCTCACTAACTTATATATACAATATATAGATTATAGTCAAAGGAGATGATAAGGAGAGGGTGAGGAAGTATTATATTAACTACCCCTCTGAAATAAGCCACATTTGGCACAAATGGTTCCAAGGACATTACAATACGATTTTAAGCATTACATCTATCACATTTCATTCGGTCGTGCATTGTTATAAATATAGATTCTGTAACATACAATACATATACTACTTATCTTTACTACTTGTATGAATTTTGAACATACAACAATTGGAATTAATTATACTTTTAAAATTCGATATTTAGTTTTATGTAAAGTTTTATTTAACAGGTCAAATTTCAAATTTTCAAAATCACATGTTCTACAAATAGGAGTGATTTAATTTATTAATTTGATTAAAGTACCATTTACATTATTTGGTTGTTGAGGCTGACATTTGTCCAATCCAGTAACAACATTTTATAACTAATTTTAATATCTGTCATATCGACAAACTATTTGGTAGAAGGTAAAAACTTTTTTTTTTCAACTGAACCGAATGTCGTGAAACATTGTTTAGAACCTATACCATATTGACGTGCGGATGAAAAAAGAATTCTTCAATCATATAATTAATTTGATTAAGTAATGATAGTAAAAAAAATGTTAGCATAATTTTTTATTAAATTATACATTCATACATTTTAAATAATAATAAATATTTGGTGAAAAAAAAATTCCATTAAATCGGTTCTAATAATGATGAAAATTATTCTGTTTTTAATCAATATAGACAAAGCTATGAAAAAGTATCATTATTAGAATTATAATTGGATGTATATTCTTTTATTAAAAAATTTCATCCACCTGAATAATTTTATAGTAATATACCTAGTAATTATTTTCTCATTATAAAGATACATTTTCACATTGTTCACGTCTATGAAATTATTAATTTACTTTTTGCAAATAACATAATTTAAATAAAATATTTAAATAATATTAACAGCACTACATTTTTTTTCTTCAAATAATCTGTTTTATACATACAATTCTTAACAGGTAAACAGCAAGCAAAAGCAACTTTTAATAAAGTATATCACTATACGATTATGATATAAACAAATTACAATGTAGAACTATAGGCCTGTATTCACAACTGCTTCATCACCAAATAGCATTCTTTTTTGTAATATTTTTTGAACATAATATTTTTTACATGAAAGGTTAACAATCGTCCATGTTTGATATAATGGCAAATAATCCATTTATTTTCTGTACATCTTATACAGGTTTTAATTTTTTCATTTCGTTTATATAAAACTCTTTTTCCAAATATGAACCAATAAATGAAAAATTTATACTAAATATATTATACATAATGAATGGTGGTGAGGCCAATAAGAGAATATAAACCGAAACACAGAGGTTAATATTTTACTGACCAAAATAATTCATTCATTATCTGTTATAATATATGATAATCAATAGGTATAAATTCCTCTAGAAATTATTAACCTCCGTATCTAATCAATAATTTAAAATATTCATTAAATTCAAATGTACCTACTGCGTTATGAATTTGATCAATTATTATGTTATTAGTTTGTTATGCGGTCTACAATGGAATCGTCTGGAACTGAATGGCCACTTCTAGATTTTTCCAAATTCTCAAATAAAATGATCTCTGTACTCACCTTGCATGCAATTAATTCTCTCATATTGACGAAATTGATACCTACTCATATTGGGAAGATATCATGAGCGAAGAAATCTCTGAATCAGCAGTTTCAAATGATAATTTGGTTCCTGTATCAAAGCAATTTATTCCTCCTATTAAAGGAAAATCAAGTGAAATCAGTAGCCTACCTTCTGGCACAACGGTGCAAAACAATTGGCCATCACTGTATGAAAAATGGCAAAAACAGAGGAAGATTACAACAAATGGTGATGATAGCAACTTTGTTTTACCTACGAAAGAAAATTTACCAAATGCTGATAATAATTATTTGTGTGCAAAATTTATCTACGAAATTAGACGACTGGATGTAAAAAGACATCCTCGTAATACACTTGTCTCAATAGTAGCTGGTCTAAATGTGTGTTTTGCAAACAATGACAGAACGATTATTCTGTTTAAAAATTAGGATTTTGTTAATTGTAATGAAATTCTCGATTTGACCCTTAAAGAATCGACAAAAGATGTTAATGGAATCTATCTAAAGCAAGCTGAAACCATTTCTGAAAGCGAAGAAGACTTGCTCTGGTCAAACGCTGAAGTGCGTTGACATATTCACCAGGTGGTGATTCACCTACAACATTAATAAACACTTTACTATATTGGAACCGATTGCATTTTGCTCTGCGTAGTGAGCAAGAACACTGCACTGTAACTCTTGATCAAATATTAATTCTACCACCAACAGCGGATTGTAAATATTACATAATTGAATATCGAGAAAGGGTATCGAAGACTAACCAGTGTGGTTTAAAGCTCACAGGAAATTTAATTCAAAATATGTCAGACATGTCGATCTGAATTCTTTCGGCAATCCCACTGGATCTCACGCTCTTGTTCTGCAAAAGTACTTGTCTCTGAGACCACCAGGACCTGGCAACACCTCCTATTTTACTCCACTCAAAAAATATTCTGCGAACTGCTGCTTCAAATCAACACCAGTTGGACATAACACGTATGCGAAAGTGGCGAAAACAATGTGCGACAAAAATTGTGGTGTGAAGGACTATAAGACACACCATATATGGTGTACTGCGACATGCGCAACCTGGCTTTTTGAGAATTGAATAGACGAGCAATTAATTATAATGCAAAGAGCAGGCCATAGATCAGAAAAAGGAGTTCGTTCTTACAAGAGAACAAACGCTATTCATCACTACAACACAAACGTTGTTTTGGATGGCAAAAATATTGTTTCACAACAACAAAAGATTTCCAGACACAATCGCCAACATAACACGCTGACTTTCAACTTTCATTCGGGTTGTAGTGTTGTTATTAATAATTAAAACACGTTTAACTTGGCAAACCTTAAATTACTCTATGGATTTTGCTTATAAACGTATGTCTATGAAGATGTGTTTTGATATTGTCTTAAATTGTTTATGTGTGTCTTTTAATTGTGTTAATGAACATTCACGTTATATTTTTTAATGTTAACATTATTGATTTTTATGGAAAATATAAAACTTAAATGCTTTTATGTAATAAACCTCTAGGGGAAAAAATATAAACTTATTATCGCGAATAGAACTTCGTAATCATGCATTTTTTATGTTTCAAAACCTATAATCGTATATTGTAGATATGTTTAAATTAATTGATCCATTCAAAATGGTATGCACGTATTTCAATAATTAATATTATAATTATTATTATATTATATGTATTATAATTAAATGTATTTCTTGTATTGCAATATTAAATATTACAACAGTAATAAACATCAATAATTTAAAATATGTCTCTGAATATTTTAGTTGCTTCCCCGTTTTATCTACTCAACTGGGGAACGATATGGCTTCTTCTATATACCTTTGTTTATTAATATATTGGCTTTGATTTATTAAACATATTATATTTCATCATATTTTTAATGAAAACATTCAACTATTCAAAAATCTCCATAGCCAACTAAATAATCATTGCCCAATAAATTTATTTTTTGTATTTTAATTATTTTTAATATATCAATATAATAAATTAATATAATTAATAAATTTATATATAATATTTATAATTATTTGAATAATTATGATATCATTTGATTTTATTCTGAAATGTTTACTTAATATTTGTTGCACATTATATCAAAGCTATTGTCTGCATCAGATTCAGAATATATCAACGGATGCAAATATATCATGTTCTCTAGTTTTTGTATTTTTAGAATTGAATGTTGGTTTGAAGTGATTTCACAAATCATTATTAGGGCTATTACTAACAACAATTTTGAAATCTGTGCAAATTTATAATGTTGTATATTTCACATGAATTATAAGCATGAAAAAGGGCACAGTCCGTGTATTATGCAAGTTCACAACTATTTCGGTATAATATCGTGTATTCATTAAATAAACACGATCGATAAGGAAGCCTAAAGTTCAGTTTTATGTTTATACATTATCATGTAGGGATTAAAACGTTGTTCAGCATCTCTATAGACGACAAATAAAAAAGATGTAATTTGTTTAAATTACACCGGTGTAAAGAAGCTCTACCTAATATATGAAAAAACAGTTATAGATTATTTAATTGGGGCTTGATAAAACCTCAACCCATCCTCGACGACTGCATGAGGCAAATAAACACACAAGAACTAACAAAATACTATACGCTAGAGTATATAATCTTTTGGAACACGGTTAGTTGACATCAGGCTTATGAACTATCTCCCCTAAGGCCTCGTATAGGAGAGTTTGTAACGAAAGAATGAGACACTAATTACTGAAACAAGTGAAACTGCAGTAATTAGCCCGAGAACTTAGGTAAGGGGGAGGGAGGGGGTGGGGGTGGGGGGGGGCTCTGGCTGTATTGGGAATGTATCTGGCTGTATAGGCCGCAACATGTGTCTACTTTAATGATAAGTATATACTCTGTTAATAAGAATGTAACATTTCTTGTAAATATTACCAACATTTTCTTTGTTGAATTTTATATATTACATAATATTATCATTGCAAGTTGTTCAAAACAATTATTATTTAATCACAACAAGGAGACTCTCACATCTGAGTCTTGACGGGTAATAAGGAGACCATTGCAACTCAATATGAGTACTGTAGTGCCAAGTAATCACTAGAAATGATAAGTTTAATTCATCTATAGCATCTAGCTATATTTATAAGACAATGTTATTTTCATTTCATTGTGTTTGTATCAATATCAATAGGATGAATAGTTGATAAAATGAGATGAATTATGTCCGTGTATTTTTTTAGGCAAGCATAACTCACACATCTTTTAATCGATAATTCAAAATATACGAAAACTATAAAATGACGAATATATCGAATGCTATTCTAAATATACAAAATCTTGGTATGCCTAAAGTGTGCGAAATTAATAGTATTGTTTATTAAATGATTCACATTATATGATCTAGTAATTCAATGTAGAACCTTACTTAAAAAAATGGCGCACTTCTTTAGCTCTTTCAGAATTTTTACACCATATTTAAAAAATAATTGGTATACGTGTGAATTTTTAAAATGTATAAAAATATACAATATGTTAATAATAAATAAATAATTTAATAAACTGATAGCAAATACAGCATTAAACTTGGCTTTTGATAACTTTGAGAGCCATCTTTGACAGTTAATATATTTTCATTCCGTATATATTTTTCTACTGTTTTTCGCAAAATTTTCAAAATATTCAGAAGTTTACGAGTGCAACAAACAAGGCACTTTATACTATCAAGGAAAACAACATATTTTCCCCAGCATCGTGAGCTTCATTATAAGTAGGCTACTGAGCTTTTGTTTTTCCTCCGTGATTGTATTGAAACCTCAGCGGAAATAATCGAATCAGCCGCACTTGAAGGATTAAATTACTTTATCTCTTTCGAAGGGTGCTGTTTTTTTTCTCTCTCTCACAAAATAAGTTTTTATTCTCTCTCTTTTTTTATTAAATGCATTAAAATCGAGCAAAATTTATGCGTGAACCAGGGCAATTTGCTTTGTAGAAACAGTGAATTGTTCTTTTTCCATAGTCATTGCAAGTGGAACGAGCAAAAAAACTCAGTAGACATAATTTTATATATTTTCTGCTCTTTTGTTGCGACACCATTGCTTACTTTGCGCTAAACAGCACCGATCCGCTGCTTTTTAAAAGGTTGGATATGTTTTCTAACTTGTTATTATTAATTAACAAAATCAACTTTTCTGGGATTTTCAAATGATGACGGTGACTGAACAGACAATAAAATTGTTATGTACCCTTCGTTATTTTAATGGTATAATTAATGTATCCGCATAGCATGAAATCTTCCTAATTTAGTGCATTTTATGTAAGCATATTTATCGTAAAAGTGTGTTATTTACCATTTACTTCATTGGATTTTGTAATTAAGTAGGAGATTCTTTGTCAGCCAAATACTGATTGTCAATTCTTTGAACGGCCGATACTGGTATAATATATATATATATGTCGTACCACCATTTGCTTGTTATTTATTCCAAAAGGGAAAATAAGCCAGTTTAATTGATATTGTGTTATTTTTAAGATATATACACGTCTGTATACTTGGTGTATGTTCATGTATAAGATGTTTACGTTACATTTGAAAACCAGCAACATGTGAGTTTGCGTTCTAATTTTCCATAACAGGAACTGCTTGAGACATATTAAAACTAAAGTTTTTTCCTTTTCGGAAGAATGCATTTATCAGTCAATTATATTGTAGGACGTAATATGAGTAGGTAAAAATATAGGTTAAGTATATTTTCATAACTAAATTAAACGATTTTATAGTAACACTTAACATTTAATTATTAAAATATTCTCATTAAAAACAAGACTTCATAGATTTGTTAGACATGGATTGGGTAGCATGTTTAAATCTGGACTGACTATTTTTAGAAAATAAATAAAAAACTTTATTTTTTAAATATTTTTCTTAAAGATTATATTGAACAACTGTTGTAATTCTTGAACCTTTAGTAACTTAATGTTGTCAGCGATATTTCATCCTGTATATAGCGTTATCAATTATTATTCTTAAATTGTTATGAAACACTAGCTTTTGTCATTTGATGAGAATGAAGTTTCATTTTATTTAAATTGTATGACAGACGAGTTTCTTCATCATATAAAAAAGTATTTTAGTTAGCATATATTAAATAATTTCGCTGATGAATAAAGTAATACATAAAATTATAAAAAACATATAAGATATATTGTACATATATCATATTCCAGAGCTATATATTACATTTCCGTAAAATATATATGTATATATGTAGTACCTACGAAAAGATAATATATTTTGTTAAAGAAGCAGATACATTATAGAGAAATTCTCATTAATTATATGTAGCACGTGAGGTGTCTTGCTTAAAGATAACTCAGATAAAGAACAAAAAAGGAATTAATTAATTAAAAAAACGGATGACATCGTTGTGCGAATAACGAACGACATACAAGTGTGACGACTGTTACCAGAGTGAAATACAACAATCTATTGTATATCTATTGTATACAATCTATTTATATATATATATCCAATCTATTGTATATAAATAGGTATATAACGGTTGAAGATAATAGAGAGTCCGAATAGATAACTTCCCAAGAGTTAAAGTTTCTCTATATTTCGATTTAATGAGCTATAGTTGCTAGTTGTCTTTAACATTGGATTGAAGTATCCCTTTGTACTATATTAAGAGCTCTGCATCGAATGGTGCAAAACAAATGTGCGTTGACGGAGTTATTTAATAGAAGATGCCAAACAAATATTTGCTCTAGAGGGAGTATGCACCATATCGGTTTTCATCAAACATATAAAATTAAATTATTCTTTATAGATACAAGATACAATATTATAATCGGCTTATTTGCATATATAACATATTTATGAGGTGCAATATATAATTATAATAAAATAAATCATTAAATTACATTATTAGAATATACATTATATGTTACAAAATGTTAAGATTTGTAACATAAAACGGCAATTCATGTTATACAACAAACGATATTAAACTAACACTATGTTGTATAGCCTACTTTGCATACATTAGATTAGCTTCACATCTGTTCATGTCAGCATAAGAATCAATATATTCTTCTCAAAAGACGCCGACCGAGTATATATATACATATATAACTAAATTGGCATTTTGCATCAGTTGCTAAGAGATATAATCTGGCTGACTCATATATATATATACTGGAAATAGTACTATTTCTAAAGAAACAGTTTTTATTATAAAAACATGACTCCTACCTATCTGAAATCAATATGGAAATATTAATGAACATATATATTATGTCAATACCATTTTTTCATATTGAATGCATTTCAATAATAATTGTTGCTTTATTGATTTTGTTGAAAATGAATAAAATATTACGACAGCTGGTAAATATTTAGCATTTGAATTTAAAATTCCAAAAAATGCACTAATTGTTTACATAATATATACACTGTTAATATTGTACTCTGATAATTTATCCACCCCCACGGCTTTCCATGCGACGTCCCTATAACTCTCATCTCAAACGTAAATAAATAGTTTAAATAAATTAACCTTTCTCATCATCTGTTTTAAATGTAAATGAAGAACGCTAAACATTAACTATTTTCGAATTTGATATATTTCGATGTTCTTTAGTATTTAACGTTAAATACATTTAACAATGTAGAACGTGTTCACCATGAGACAGGAATGTCTTGACAAAGGTCGGGTTGACAAGATCTCATCATTTGAAATTTAAAAAATGACCATCTCAATATAATTGTACCAACATGTAAGTCTGTGTCACTGTTGTATTGTAAATATGCCAATCTTCCATGTTTAACGTGCTCCTTTTGCGGTATATGTATGCTGGTTGGCCTTCTGTTTTCCCTTCCGTGAAAGTTTTAAAACAGATGGTATATACGTACAATATCTTGATTTATCCAAAGCTTACCTTATTTTGTTTATGTTGAGGTGCCATTACTTTTATTTTTGACGTTCATGTTTTAGTCGGGGACAAACTTGTACAATTGTGCCCCCCTCCCCCATTTTTTATATAATTATTTTCTAATGCATCCACTTTTTTTTCTTGATTTAGGAGAGAACAGGGTGCCCGTGGCCTTGTTATTGGTTCGGTTATGACACAGTTTATGCGTTTTATCTGTGTCTGTAAGGGCAGAAACCATAATAAAACATGTCAAAGAGTAAAATATTCGTTAATTCTTGTAGTTTAAACATATAGTTGTTTTATATTATTATATAAATATGTATACAACGTAACTTTAATATTAAATATGCAATGAAATACAATGCAATATAATAAAACAATAGTTATCTTTGATTTTCGGATAGAACTTTTCTTCAGTCTAGCACAATAACATAACATTCTAAATTCGCAATCGATACTTATATATATGTATACATATACTGTATATTGTTTTTAGTGTTTATTGTTTTACATGGAGTCGATTTTTATGTGTTCTGCTATTGTATTGTAATCACTAATTATTAATATATCAAACCTCGTTGAAACCCGACTTTACACCACGCGCCAAATTAAAATCTATATGTTCGAAAATTAAAACCATTTTTTAGTGAATTTTAAATTGAAATATGAGCAGAATTACAAATCCAATGTCTGTGAAGATCGTCTGGAATCTGCGAAATCGTTATTATTCTGCAATATTGCTTCTTTATTCAGTCGCTTGGTAGCTGTTTTTTGTCATTTTTAACAGCTATCGGTAACCACAAAAATTTTTTTAGCAGTACGTATGCGGAGATGTATATAAGCGATCAATGAAAGTTTAAACCTGATAGCTTGAATGCTTTCTGATACAGAATACTTCTAAAAAAATATATAACAATATTCTTCGAAAATATTTGGATTATAAATTGTTTTTAATATATTTCGCAGTTGTTTTTATTTTTTTCTGATTATTAAATATGTGATTTGTTTTATAGTGATATTGAGAAAGAGAAATATATTTCGTTATTTATTATAAACAGACTGTAAAAGACAAAGTCAGTTAAATTTCGTAATAATCGCTTTAGTTATGGATTATTGTGTAGTAAGCGATTAAACATGGGTACGTCAAATTGACCCTAACTTGATCCTTTTATCAGTAATTATTCATTTCCATTATTTCACGTTCTATTACTTATGATCTGGCCAGTATTGATCCCTAATTATTATTTTAGTATTATTGGATTCGATAGACTGTATTTTAAATCCAATGGTTTGACTGGCCAGTTGAGTCCTGTTTGGATTTGGTAGACAGTCTTCTAAATCCATAGGTTTCACTTACCATCATATCACTCTAGGTATGTTTTATAGAGTTTAAGCTATTTTCAAATTCTAAACATATTTTAAATTAACGTATATTTTTTTAAGGTAACACAATTGTTTCATTTGACATTTCTGTATTTCAGTTATAATATAGCCTATAGCATAGAGTTACAGTACTTGAGATTAATTAGCTAATATACTAATAAAATGTCCCTGATTATCGTGGTACAGTTATTTTTTTGTTAAAAAATGTCTGTAACGAGATAGAGGTACACTACTATTTTCGTACATAGCTTAAAAGTAGTAGTAAAAGTTAACAGTATTTTATGATTTAACTTCATTAAAATTAATTTGTTATTAATTATTTTGACAACTTTTATTTAATAAGCCTTTATTAATAATGTTGCTTTCAATAAATATATAATCCCGGCAATTCAAAAATATTGTTGACTATTACTTTTCTAATACCAATAATTATGTAAAAGTTAATTATTGATATTAATTCCGGCGATTCAAATTGTCAATAACAATTTTTCAATTAATAAAATT
>JAUZND010003460.1:0-12253 GCA_034780555.1 Coelogynopora nodosa
AAATATTTTATATTGCCGTTATATACGTATAATGGGAGGGTTTTCATCTATTATAGCGCCCGATTGGAAAGGGTTAACAATATGTCAATATCATATTTACTTGTTAAAATCAAATTTGTGTTATTTTGCCTGATGGTTCCAATCAATTCTATTTATATAATTTTAGAAATTATCAATAGTTGAAATTTAAACATTCTGTTACCTATTTCGAAGGTATGAATATTAATCTTAAACATATGAAAATACCATAATTAATCATGATTAATAGAACATTTTAAATACAATATATAAATATATAAATACTAAGTAATATTATTAATTTGCATGTGCCAATTTTCGTAAATACTTCCGCTTTTAAATTCAATTTTTGTTGTTTAAAAATAGTTTACTTTTTATTTATTAAATTTTGAACTTAAATATATTTTTTTGTAACTTTATATTTTGTTTTACTAAAAGTTTCAATTGTTTAAAAAACATGTACAAAATAGATAAATAACGTTCAAGTATAAAATACTACTTGCAAGTATTAACAAAATTATAAACAATAAAACAGCATGCAACATAATTTCGAATAATTTCGAAACGTACAGATAGTAATTTAATAGAACCTTTATCGTGTGTGAGCATCTGAGATAACTTTAGAATTAGTCTCGTGTAATTAGATGTTCCTTGGTTAGAAGTATTAATGGATCTCGATTCAGGCCCGAAAGCAATATACCAACTCGACAAAGGTTCAAGATTTTCTATGTTTGTTGAGGAACTGCTCAAATGTTTGTGTTTTAAATTCTTCGAATAAAGATTTTTTTAAATTTGTCCATGCTTTCTCATAATTTTTAGGAAACTTTACTCGAGGGAGCATTCCAAAATTTGCTTGCTTACGTTTTTAATATTTTCAAAGTTTCTGAACCAAATTACATTGATGTGATCCATATTTCGTCGTAATATTCTTTATTTCGTTTACTACCCCAGTTTTTCGGAAGTTTTCACATTGGATTTTGACGTGGAAAATTAGTTAAGTGTCACTGAAATTAATTTATCAACTTCCATTGTACTTATTATAATCAATCAAACATATTAACGTGTATTTTAAAACAGCATATGCGAAACGTATATCGCTTAACCAAAGAATGTTCTTACTTCTTAGACTAAATGACTATCACATTGTTTTGTGGATTACTTCAGACTTTAAACAAATTTTTTAACAAATTATTTGATGTTAACTAGATGTAAATATGCATGACATATTTGTAATTTTGTTAATATTCTTTAAAATTTGTTTAATAAATATTTTATAATGCATTCTTTATTCAGTCCATTGACATCAGTTTAATATAATATATTAAACTTTTATATATATATATATCAATTATATCAAAATATATCTATTTTACAATGATACATATTATGTATCATTGTAAAATTGATAATTTCACAAACGTTTCAATCATTCTAAGCATATTATTTATTGTATTTCACACATATGTGTCACATTTAATCAATTATATTGTGTAACATATGTTTCAACATTTTACATTATATACATGTAAGACAAAGAACAAATTGATAGATATATGAAAACTTTTAAGATCCCTCCACTCCTTATTATTGTGCTCAATGTCACGTTACAACTAGCCCTTCTTCAATCCTTGTCACCCTTTACACCAGAACGCCTATGCTGGTCAATTGACTGGTAGACAAATTTATATTTGTGGCTGTATTGTAAAATAAAATTATATGAACTTTTCATTCACAGTAGCTTCCTAAGTAAATCATATACATTCTATATAGTAATCATATTTTTGTTGTGTCTACCATAGCACAGTCGTAATGCCGACATATATACCTAAAACTACCAAGGCGGTCAAATGACCAGTAACTAATTTTGGGCTACAATGGCTACTTTGGCTACAAGACAGAGCGAAACAAAACAGTTTTCCCTGCATTCAAGCATGCGCAAAAATGGGCGCGTACTAGAAACTGAAATTGAAACTAAAAAAATAATCCAATATTAAAACAAAACAAAAATCTTTGTGGACAAAGTTGACGAAATGTTGAAATTGTACTCAACGAAATCAGGTTCTCGTCGATGGCCTCTCCATGTGTTTTGCAAAATAATGGCTATCTGGGGACTGAATGGCTTCATTATCGCCAGTACTGATACCCGACTGTGATACCACTTTGCTGGGAGCACAGCACAAGACGACAGGGCCAGGTTCTCCCATTCTGAAGGCATAAACTGGTTGGTAACGAAGAACTTCCTCGAAGAATGCCATGCCGACGGTGCAACTCAAATAAAACCAAGGGAAAATGTACTGCGTGCAACATTTACTGTTGTGGAACATGTAGCTCGCAGGTGTGTATTGTTTGTCTTCCTCACTAAACATACTGTGTGTGTAATCCGCTAATTGAATTTTTTTATTGTTTGATCATGTGACGTTATCTGGTAAGTGAAAAACTATTGATTGTATGAGTAAAGTTGACTTGGAAATAATTTACTAGATTTTTATTAGGGGTCACAATTAATTTGTCTCCTACTGTACGTACTAGCTAGTGCTAATTGATATACTTATAATGAGGTATTACATTTTTCCTAGTAAACAATTATGTACATAATTTTTAAATTATAAAATCAAAAATTGTAGTTTTATATAATATTAATCAACATTTATTTTTATATCTTATACTGTTATTTATTAATTTCGCTAGAATTTCTAATTTTTGATCATGAATAAATATTCTAAAAATATTTATATAAACTAAATGGTTACATAAATAATTTTCACTAATAATAAAAAATCTGTTATGTACAACACGCAATATAAATTGTTACATTTATATTAATTTTCTGCTTTGTTTTGTTTTACTGTTTAAAAAGTTATTTACATCTAGCAGAGCAAATTTATAAATATATTTGATAATTAAAACGATTTTGCGCGGGATAATCCAATAATAAATAATTTCATGTAACTCTAAGGCATAATACATCGTTTGTACATATAAAACACACTTTTCTTATGTATATTATCTCACAATTATAATTCAATCATAAGCATAACTAAAAATAAGAAGTTAAATTTGTTAATGAGTTCTCTGACATTATATTTATAGTCATAATACGGACACATGAATAGGACTTAATGAATTACAATTATTCTAAAGATGATATCATATATTAGAGTGATAACCCTATTTTGAAAATACATTAGTATTAGTACCGTATCTGTATAAGGTTGAAAATTTCTTTTGGCTTGTAGTTGTGTAACTTGACTTGTTACTGACACTTTACCTAGAATATTTACTTGACTTCTAATTTTTATTGAGAAGTTTAAAAAACCTTAATATTGCTCATTTCTTTATAACCTTAAAAAATCTCCTTAAGTTATAAGTACTACCAATAACATTATTGTATATAATTTAAAATGTTAAATATGTGTTAAAAATAATTCCAAAATATTTCACTATATTAAACTTAAAGTAGAATCATTTCTACATTTATTTATATCCACTTCTTTCTTTTATATTTAAAACAGGATAAGTAATTTCTTAAAACTTTCTTAAATTTAATTATTATTTTTTAATATATAATAACCATATTTCAATAATAATAAAATATTTTTATAATCTTTAATTTCATAAACATACTGTCATGACATAAACAAAAAACATGGTCATGATTTTTAAAATATAAAAACAAAACTAAATAAAGCAATTGATTTATAAAATACATTTATTATTTATTTAATTATTTATTGACCTATTTACATAATAAATTTTCATTTTGCAAAAATATTTATTAATAAAAATATATTATTAACCCAAAGTCTTTCTTTATTTAAATATTTATTTCACTAACATGTTATAATACATAAAATATCAAAATAAATACTTATTTTTATGCTATAAGTATAGGCTGTACTTAATATTCAGTATTATAGATAACTATTTATGTGACAGGTTAGCACATTATCATAATAGAAATGTTTATTAGTATGCGCTTGTTATGTGTATATATTTTTTATTAGCATACTAAACTGTATACAAATAGTAATTTAGGGTATTAAATTACATATTTCATATTTATAGACATTCTGTTATTAGGGTAGAAAAATACTGCACTGCCCCTTAATATCAATTAAATAAAATTATTAATACAAATACAGTCAGATTATTATTGTAAAATTTAAATATATATATTAGAAAATAATATTTATTGTGCATGAAATGCAATAGTAGGTATATGATATCTAAATTAAAGACCTATTCTCTAGACAATGACTAATAATGTTAATGAATACATTTTATAATATTGTGTTTAAAATTGTTCTGAAAAAGATGCATCATTATGCTAAACTACCAATGAATTCAGGACCAGTAGAGGAATTTTCAGTTGTTTATGGCAGATTTAAATTTCCAGATTTTTCTATGCTTTTAATCCTGAAAAATAGTGATATTACTTAAAAAATATTTGTATTATTCTTACAAGGAAAATAATTAAAAGTATATGCTACTATAGCTTAAATAACATCTCTTTATATAACCAAAACAGGCCCACATACAGGAATTTTCAAATAGGGTTTCTAATTGCTACATGACAAAAGTCACTGGTTCGGCTGTAGGAAAGGGGTGTCCAGACACTTTGCAAACCCTCTATCTTTGCACCTGCAAAAGTATTATTGTTAATAGCAAGGCTCACCCAGTACAGGTGCGCACCCAGGAATTTTCAAAGGGGGTCATGGAAAACAATAGGGGCGCCAAAGTGATATATATATATTTTGCATATTCTTGTGCAAACTGCACAACCCCAGGGGCACCATATTTTGGCCTTATCCTAGGGATATTTTCAAAGGGGGGGTTGTATGACTGGTGCGACCCCCCCTTGGGTGTGCACCTGCATTAGCAGTAACATATACTATTGCTATAAATTATTTATTTTTAAAATACATAAAAAAAATTTAAAGTATTTTCTGTTTCCTGAGCTGTTTTCTATGAAGCAATCTATTCAGTGATTATCAATTTGACTTTGTTGATTATATTTCTATCTTATGCAGAAGTATATCATTTGTTTTCTAAAGGCACTACAAAACTTTGTTTGTGCCAACTTATATAAAGCATCTTTCCTGATAGTTGAATGATTATTATCTATAAACTAATAAGTTAAAACTGGATTTTTCTTACTAAAGCATTGGAGTAGTCATCAAAACTCAGAATTGGTATATCACTTGGATTTTTAATTTTTGTAAATTGAAACAAACAGTATTTCTTAACATAAAGCCATTGACATTGCGACTGTACTTACAATAAGCCATGAATGGGAGATATTGACAGTACTGTAGTTGCATTGTAATGAAATAGTGCAGACTATAGGTTGGGAACATATTAGTTAAACATTTATTATATAAATAATAAACATACATAACATATTTCAGTACATGCTTGGAAACATTTAAAATGTTCATTTTGTTTCAATCATATATCATAACATAATTTTAACATTACAAATATGTTTTGAATTTTGACATACATTGTATTTAATTTCTAATAGATAAGTATGAATAATTATGAGTAAGTCTATCATTACAAATATGTGTAAATATAACTAAAACTGTCAATAGCCTCACCTATTCCTGAAATATAGGAATAAGATTAGCAGATTCAACAAGTTACAAAAATAAATGTAATCATTCAAAACAAAAGTTGTAAAATTATTTAGTAATTAAAAAGTGATATTTTTCAATCAAGCATTTATCAGAATATAATCTACTTAAAATTAGAATATTAGAAATGAAAATTAACTAGTATATGCAATCTAATTATATAGTTAAATAAATATTTGATATAATTTTTTTAATTATTCTATTTTATTTATAGCAGTTAGAAATTTGTTAATTATTGGCCATAGGGCATCCACTGTACATTACTGTAATTTAAAAAAAAGATTGGTTTAAGAAATTATTACAATTGATTCTAATTTTCTATAAAGTGATTATATATTTCTAAAATAGTTGTTTTTAGCTGTATGATAGAATGTGTATATGATAGCCTTTATGCCTTTATGTTGAGTAAAAGCTTAAATAATTATAAATAATACTCTTTACTTGAGTAAAAGCTTAAATAATTACCAATAATAGTCTTCATACCTTTATGCTTAAATAATTATCTATAATAGATTTTAATATAGATTTTGAAAAAAACTAAATTTGGACTTTTTGAGGTATTTTTAAATGAAAACTATTATAATAAATCATATCGTTATTTAAAATATTATATGTATATCAATATATTGGGTTTGTGGAATTCTATGAAGATAACTTCGAATAAAATTAAAACTATTTTTGTAAAATCGTTGATTTTCACTATTAATGTGGCCAGTCTATTTTTATTAAGTTTCGGAGACTATCTTTTGAAGTTTAGGAGGTTCCACATTTACAAGAAGTTCAAAGTAGTATGTCAAAGTAGCTGCTGAAGCAATTTGAAGCATTTTGCCAATTATTAATAATATGAAGAAGTACCGAGCTACTCAAAGTGTCATCAAGATTGGTTAAACTTAATAATAACTTTGCTTGTTTTAAAAGTGTGAAGTCAAGTTGACTCTTCTATTGTCTATATATTTTTTAATTGTATAGTGAGTTGTTTTTTTAAATTTTTGTTATGTGTAATCTCTCTAAAATCATCTGCTAAGTGAATTAATTATAAAAGAAAGTGGACTTCTTTAAATTCTCGAACTATTATTGAATCTTATCACAAGTCAGATAAGGCAAATATTGTTTCAATTAAAACAAATGTCTTGTAGAATTTGTCTATAACAAGAAGAACCCCTCTAGTTGTATTCTTTTCTGTGAACACTGAAAGTTGTCATTTGTTGTGTGAACTTTTCGTTAATACGGGCGTCATTGCGGGAACTTATGATGAATGCTTGGGGATTGTTGTGAACGCTGGGAAAATCTTTATGTATTAAGATAATGAAAAGTGTATTTTGACTAGAATTCGGTGTCGTTGATAACAGTAAATTGTTATTCAAACTGGTAATATTATAAGCTTAAAGAAAAAGTAATTTATTTTATAATGAGAATTCTTTTAACATAAGAATTATAATTATAAATAATTAAAAAATGAATTAAACTGTTAGTATAAATATACTTTGGCAAAATAGATCTGTCCCGATAAAACAAATAAAGTAAAAATATATAGATTTTACTTTTTAACATTCTTAACAAAACTAATTAATAGTATCACTGGAAAATATATTTATATATATTTTATTTTAATGGTGAAGCTATCTTGTTCGATAATCAGTTATTAAAAGTTTTCTTTATAACTTTTCCATTTTTTGATAATGCAGATAGTTTCTAAAAGGTTATATTTAATAACTGACAAAATTAATTCCTATTCATATATATAAAATGCCTTATTATTATACACATTATGTGGTTCTGCGCTTATTATCAATAAACACCCTTCCTAAACCTTATTAACTGCAAACATAAGGTAGAAACATCATTTAACCTTTTAAAAAGGGTTAGTTTTATGTGTTTTATTAAAGTTAAATTATTTTCCATTAATCATACTCTGCTTACATTATTTTGCAAATTTTTTTTATCAATTGAATTTTATTTATTTTAATGTTATAAAAATGTTTGACATATTAATATGCTCCACCGTCAATTTTCAATCCACGAACATCAGTTGATTGCCTACGTCTAATTACAATACATTTTCAATTACACTTCTATACAATCTTATGTAATACTCTGACTTGTTCTTCATTACGATGAATTGGGGGTTGCTTTGATCTAGATATCTAGACAGTCTACTTGGCAGACTGCGGTGGCGTGACACTATAGAAAGATGGTATGATCAAACAGTGGTTCTATATACCTTCAGGCAATCTATGTTTATCTGTGTCAATATAACTATAATTCTTCTTTATCGTTCTGGTCAATAAACTTCGAACAGCGCAGAGAGAGGGTATCGTCGATGTGGCCTGTACACATCTGCGATTCATATAAATTCCGATTTGATTTACATCAGATCTTCATTTATGAAAGGTGTTATACCCACATAAACGTAGCGCGAGGAGAGGGCCGCTAATTACAAATATCGTTCACTACATCAAAGCAGTTTTCTGAATGCATTCATTAAATCGTCGGATGACTTTAGTTATAAATTCAGATTATCTAATTGTATGTGGTGTACATTATATCTTAAGATATGTTTATCTTTTCATTTGAACTTTAGTTTTTTCTTAAATTTTGTTTTCTAAATTTAATTTAGTTAATACGTTTAAATCTGCAATAAATATTTTTTGATATAGCGATTTTATAAAAGTGTTAATTTTGATAAAATTTTGATAAAATTTTCAAAAATCAATGAATACTTAACTATAATTCTTTAATTTTCACTGAACAAGGTTTATAGAACATATTGGTAAGCCTATATCTGAACATGGTGATAAAAGTGAAAAGGTTTTCCGTAGATACGTGGTAAAAGTAGACGAACTAAAGATGGGGATGCCAAAGGTAAAAAGGAGAGGGTGAATAAAATGAGGAAGGGGGATTACAGAAAAAAGGAGCAAAGGAAAAATGTAATTTGGGAAAGGAATAGACGATATCAAAATAGGGATAAAATGTCAAGTGGAAACTATTAATGCAAAAAAATATATAAAAAGAGAGTAATATAATATATAAAATAATCAGGGTGTCCACGCTCCTAAAATATCCTAAAAAATCGTAAAATTTTGAGGGACTCCTAAAATATCCTAATTTTTTACTAAATCCACAAAATCACCCTAAAATATCCTAAAAATAATTTGTCGTGTAGAATTTTTTTTATTCATATCTCTACCGTGGACGGCTCTATCAATCAAATTGACTGTGTGCATTTGCTTATTTTTAATTTGTTTTTAGTTCCATATTATAGTTCTTTTCAATTTAATTCTATTGTAAATAGTTATTATTTTTCATTTAAGAACATGAGTTGTAGATACTAAAGAGAATAAAAAAACTTATAATTGGTTAATTCACAAAAGTTATTAATAAGTAATGCTGAACTGTTTAAAAAGTGTCTTTAAATAATCTAATATTACAAAAAAAATCTGAAAAATATATCCTTAAAGTATCCTAAAATTATGTTTGTCTAAAACTGTGGACACCTTGAATAATATAGTTAGTTTGTATTCCTCCTAATTGCAATGGTTCTTCTGTTATACTGTTCCGGGTTGGGCTCCTCTTCTCCAGATGAACCACGAAGGGGGCGGTCAAGGGGGACTCCTCCCCTCCTCCCCGCTCGGCACGACAGTGCTGCCGCGTCAACACCTCATCTTCGGCCTGTGCCAACTGGTGGCGGCGTGTCTGGGCTGTCTGTTGAGCCGATATCGGGCCCAGCTGTCCCCACGCTGGCTCCAGGGGGTCTGTCTTGTGCCTGGCTTGGGCTTCCTCTTCGCCATGTTTGGATGGTGAGTGGCGTTTGTCACAGATTGTCATTCTGAACTGCATGTATCTGCAGAGTTAGGATTTGTCAAATGAAAAACAATTTTTTTGGCAAAATATTTAAAAAATGAGAGATTTCTGCAGCCGTATTCGTAATCGTAGTAACAATGCTTGTCGTTTCCCGCTGATATTGTCTTTTGCACATAATTACCTAAAACATTGCCAAAAATTATGTATGACTTATTTATATAAAATAATATACAAAATATAAATATAACATTCACTATATATGTATGTATAAACTAACAAATATGGAGTATTCGCATAATGGCAGAGTAATGTATGCAAGCTTGTAATATTTATTAAGATAAAGCATGGCACAATTATACAGTTCATAGTTTTACTTCAAAAGTATTTATGTGAAATGAGCATTGGTGACAGAATCATTTCAGACTGCGTACATTATGTATCGGTTCATTATTTTCAAATAGTCTTTCATTACTAATCTGTTTCATTGAAACTTTATCAAAATAAAACTACAACTTTATATTTCTTTATCGATTGTTAGAATTAGTAAAAACCAAAGCTTTGAATGTTATTGTCACACATTTCTTTTAATGGATGAAGTGAAGTAGATAATATGAACACGATGCTCAATGATACTCTCATAGCTGCAGCACCCGCATACTGCTACTTGCATCTGAGTCTGGTGGTAGTTGACTGGTTGGGTGGGTCACTGGAAGTGTAGGCTACTCCAAACGGCGATCAATTATGACCTGCTTCTCATATATGTGATGTACTGTGAACGATTATAGTGTAGATAGACACAACACCAGTAACACAATTAAGTGTTTCAGGAAATTGAAAAGTCGTGGAAAAAAAAGATTAATGTATCATTTGGCAACGCTTTCGACTAATAAGTAGTCTTTTTCAAGCAAATTAGTTAATTCAGTAAAATTAGGAAGATTCAGATTTAACTATGTAATGATTTAAAGATTAAATGTATAAATAATGTTATATGCAATAAATTCAAATACGTTATTTATATTAAAAACATAACTCAATTTTAAACATTTTATTAGTAAACTATGCAAACATCCATATGTCAAATAATATACATTTAAAAACCCGTTAAATGTACAGTTTGCAGGGCGGAATAAATAGATATATCCTCTTTCAGTTCACTTTGGTCAACGGTTCACTAATTACAAACTTATGGGCAAGATTATGCTGAATATTTTGATAGGAGTCGCTTTAATGTTGACAATATTATGTCAAAAGTTAATGTTAATGAAGTAAAATGTTAAGAATAAGTCTAAATGAATGTTAATGAAATATACCATTAAATCAATAAACCTAGGATAAATCAATAATCGAATAACTCATCTTACCTTACTATATATATGTACGGTCTTTGCAATTGGTCGCCTTTAATGCGAGGATGTTTACTTCTAAATATCTAAAATAGTAGTCAATCTAAATCGGGCCGATATCAGATTGAATTGTGAATCAGATTAGACAGAGTGGTGAACATGCTGTGGGGGATATTCTTATTGGACGAGGTAGTAAAATGAAGGACTTCATTCCAGTCCACTCCTCAGTAACGTTAACACCTCAAACAAATTATAATTTTAAATAATAAATATTCAGAAATTGTCTAAATTATTACCAAATATAGTTGTAAATTATCACATTCTATTCCTCAACAAATAAAAGGAATTAAAAAATATGAAAGCGACCGTCAAATGAAATTCATTTAAAAAAATTAATATCAGGATGGTTTAAAGAATGTTTTAAACAGAAAAAGCAACATTCATGACTAAATTCCACAAAGGTCGAACAAAAGGAATGTGTTATCATCAAACCATAGATATTAATTAACACTATTTTTAACACCGAAAAAGATCGCTTGTATACATTCTATAAACCAGGTCTGAATCGAGCAGATAGCAGGTCAAACCTGTAGATTTAAAAGAACAGTATGTAATATACCTATCTGTTCGACAAGGTATACATTTAAATTATATTACTCTGACAGTTACATGCAAACTATGCTTTATCTACAGCAATAGGCATAGTGTTTCGTTTTTTATTGTGTCATTTTTATTACTAAATATACTACACTAGGATTTTATCGTGTTCCACCTGGCTGGTTAAACATGTTATGATATGTTATTAAATATGCATTTGGCTCACTGTTGTGTCCACAAAATACAATACAACCGATACACACGTCACGTTTATAATAATGAAGAAACTAGTCGTCTTGTTTCAATCCATACCTTTCAGGTCCTTCTTAGATCTGCTTCTGGTGGCCCTCGTGTGCTATGTATTCATCTGCGGACTTCCAAACACTGGGTGTTATCACAGGTTGGCCTTTCCCGTTTGTTTGTTCTTCTTGCGTCTTAAAATTCATGAAATATAATCAGTCGGGTAAATTCTGTCTTCAGAGTCTTACTAGATCAAATTGTTTGTATAATAACTGCAATTTTTCTGGAGTTTTCAGTAGTACACTAATTTTTATAATATCTAAAAATATACTAACTAATTATAACATAGGATAAATATATTATATAGTTGTACATTGTTATAGGTAGTAACATTTGAGATAAATACCATTTCATTACAATTTACACAATATTTCACAAAATGCAAATGTTATAAAACAACTATTATTATTATTATTATTAATATATTAATTATTATATAAGAGCCACACTTGCCTGCATGCTCTAAGTGAAGATGATCCTGATAAGAGCCACACTTGCCTGCATGCTCTAAGTGAAGATGATCCTGATAAGAGCCACACTTGCCTGCATGCTCTAAGT
>JAUZND010003461.1:0-12253 GCA_034780555.1 Coelogynopora nodosa
GGGGGGTGATGACGTCACTGGTTTCGGTTTGCTCAGTTGGAAGTCACAATCATTTCATATATAATGTCATATATAATACATTTCAGATAGACTGGACCGACAGTGAAGACGACCTGAAGACGACCCACCTCATCGAGCACCATGAGGCCCCACTCCTGCCCCCGCATCCACTCCATCACGTGCTCGGCCTCGTAGGACCGCTTGGTCGTGTGCGCGATCATGCTGTAGGTGGAGATGCAGACCGAGGCGCCCTGCGGCCGATCCTTGGCGTCGCTGGTGAACCGGCAGATCTGGCTGTCCTCCGAGGTGGACCACAGCTTGAACTGGGTGCGCCACTGTTCCACCGCCACCCCGCTGGTGCACAGGACCAGGCAGCGCTTGCGCACGGTGCAGGCCGCGGTCACACCGACCTGTGAGGGGCCGGGAGCGGAGGTCAGGCCGGGTCAAACGAAGGTCATTTTACAGATATCATCTACTGTTCATCTCTACCGTTATCATTGTACCGCTCTATAATATTGTTTGAAAGTCAAAGAAAGAGGCAGAGACCACGTCGCTTCTAATGTAATGTGAGGATTCAATTATCTAGATAATATTTTTTAACATGTGAAAATGTTAGGAAATCGGAGTAGTAGTATGAAAGGATGATCTCAAGGCCAAATGTTAAAATTTGCAGAAACATCAAACATTGATAACACTTAACCCTAACTGATTCTATCGTGTAAATTCTAACTTATTATACACTTTTTGCAAAGGTTTATTGTTTGAATATTATTTCTTTGTTCAACGGTAAAATAAATGGTGTGTACCATTTGAACCCCCTACATAGAAATATGAACTATAACGTGCAATGGTTTCACATTTTACAATAATATAATTATTTTATAGTTAATAAATAACATAAAGTAAACATGGACAATTCTAAAACAGAAATTTAATTTATTATATATGTAAATTAAGTGACTGCATTACTAAAATTACATTGTCCAAAATTAATGAAGTTAGTAACATCTAAAAAATATATAATTTTTGCATAGTAAAAAGTACACTGAAAGGCCGTGATTTTTAATATTATTTAGTTTCTGGTTGGTTTCTTAGAGATAAACACAATACTTTTAAATCTTATATGTTATACTAAAAAATATTTTTGAGATCAACTGATCACATACGTATTAGTCGAAATTCACCAAAGTTCCCGAGATTTCACCAAATAATGAATTTCCCGTCATTTTTCCTTTTTCATGACCTTACATAACATTCAATGTCCTAAAAATATATTGCGACCACAATATAAAAACCTATATATAAAATCAAGTTTATACTATTGTACATAATATATTCAAACAATATAAATAAGTATATAAGTAATATAAAATTATTTTGAATTATCCCTAAAATTGAGAATGGAAAAGAAGTTAAAAGCATTTAAAAGAAACAAATTTAATATTAGTTAAAGAGAATTAGCATCTTCAATGTTTTACCCATGTAAAGTGTTCCGACATATTTATAAATATAAAAATATTCAATGAATTATATGTATACATGTATCTTAAGTTATTAATCTAAGAATATTAATAGTAGACATACAATAGAACAATGAATTCATTGAAATAACAAACAAAATTGAATTTTTTCTCAACGTCTACAGCTGTTGCAAGCTATCAGTTTAAACTTTATAATTATCTTTCATTCTATTCTGAATTACCTATTGAAAACAAATAACTGGAAATAACGCCTGTCCCTTATATGGAGACCGAATGGCACTGAAACTAATTGTTACTTTTAAAACGATATAAAAAGAACTAGAAACACGAATAATAACATCAGTAATGTGAAACATTTCCCAAACTCCATAAAAACAAATGTTATAAACGTATCCACAGGTTGTGTGTACGTCACGAATTTATTTCAAGACAATTTGTTCAATCATAAAACTTAAAATAAATCAAATAAACAAAATTAATTTTAATCAGGGAAACACGACAATTACCTAAATAGGATCTGATTAATTTTACGACAGTTGTTTTTCTACATCGCGGTTTATGAACATGTACGATATGGCATACAATAGTGCTTACTTATAGAATTAATTAATAAAAGCAACTTTGACATTGCTTTCATTCAAATAATTGTTGGTGTTACAAGAAGATAAATATTAGAGATCGTAAGTAAAAACATGTAAGAATTATTGATACAATTATAGTATAAATATTAAATGTAATGATTCAGATTGCTTTATTTAAAAAAACTGTTTTAAGAGCCACAGAAAAGTTAGGACATAAGAAAAAAATATACGTAAAAAATTAAGTATAACACAATTAACGGATAAGTTACAAGACTAACAACAAATACAAAAGTGCAAATTGATTATGATAACACCGCTTCATAAAACATAAAAAAGATTCTAAATCCAAACATGATGTGTTGTCAAAAAATGCGGACTTCACACAGCGCGCGTCCAGAAACAACCTATCCTCTGTGAATTGCAACATTGTACAAGCACATAGATTATGTTGTAGTCCACATAGTGAGCGGAAGATAAGGCTCAAGGCTCCATCAATCAAAAACACAGCTCTTTCCTCTGCCATGATATAAACAGATGCACTATTGAATGCGCACTCGTTACCTCAACAATTATACTCTTGAAAAAAGGAAATAATTACCGTTTCCTTTCAGAAATGCTATACCAGGTATGAATATTTTTTTATATAACATCTTTCTTCCTTATTTAATTAGTCACATATACATAATCACTTTAAAGTAACATTTCCCAAAATCTTTTGTCACGTATTTTTAAATCAGTTGTTTAAATATAAAACGTTATTGTATTTATTGTTTTTTACAATATATATATATATTTTGCAGTGTCATTATTTATTCCATTTTATAATTAGTTATATTAGCAATGTTCCAAATCAGCCTGAACACAATCCACATGAACTGCCTATAGTGACATAAGTTACCATATAATTACTCTCTGTCGATTCCAGGTGTTACAGATACGCCAACAATTAGAGACATCATGGTACAAACAAAGTTTACGAAGCTTTACGATGAACTTTCGAATGGTGTAAACCATTTTGTTGTAGGTGGTCTAGTTACCCAGATATAAATGTCGCACAATTTTCTACTCGTTAATAATTGTATACATTTTAAACTGTCAAAAAAATGTTCAAATTATATATTACTTTAGTTAAAAATATATAAACTATATTAAAATACAAATTTCAATGTCAAATATATTATTAATTTATCATGATTTGAAATTAAAAAAATTAATGACATCTATTACCATTTTATCGCCTAGTTGTAGACGAGATAAATTTTTTTTTAAAAACGATGTAAAAGATACCTCTTACTAAATACTTCGGAACATCCGTTTATAATAAAAAAATTATTAGGACGATACAAAAACAATTTGTCAAATATCTTTTGGACACCTTATAGGACGTCATGAAGAAGTCCCTGTTGTCTCGAAAATGATTGAAAATCGGTGTGAATCTGTTATTGTTGCCTCTTACGATATCCCATTCCACGTCTCTTACTCATACATATTTTACAAGCAGATAATAAATACTGAAGAGTCTTATTAGTACAATACGTCGGGAAGAAAATGTAGAAAAGAAATTTAAAAGAAATTAAAAAAAAACTAAGATGAATTGCACTTATATATTTATGTTATAGAGATCAGTCTTCTTTATTAAAAACAAAACAAGTCAAAGAAACATTGTCTATGTATTGAACATATAATATGATGACACAGTTTTAGGTAATATTATGAAATGCTAACCAATATCAAAAACATTATTTATTTGGAACTGATATCCAAACATATTCCAAAAATAACACAACAAGATGTAGATATTAGTTAATTAATTACTTATTACTGCAAAAATCGATATCGAAATTATAATATGATACAAAAAGGTCACAAAATGTTTTATAAAAAGTTCTTGGATAAAATGACGATAGCTGGTTTTTAAGGCACTTGTAAATATCGTAAGCCGCTTTTGAGTGATTTTAGACCAATTATTATTGTCTTATGATTAGCCTACCGACCACACAACCCATTCAAATATACCTAAAATTTAGATTGTTCATAATATTATTCACATGTTGATGATTTTAGATGTATATTCACATAAACAATATCCTACTTTGTTTTGTCGTTCATCAGTGCATGCGAGAGAGTCAGATAATAATTCACTAAAAAAGATAAACAAACATCTCGATAGTAGTGAAAACAAGAAACTCGACACCACACAGCTGTGGCGGTGCAGGCGGTGCATTTCCACAGAGAACACATTAATTATTAAGAAGTTACCTGACTGTGAAAAGGGAGTTAATTACCTCTCAACTCAAGTGTGTAATCAGGTAGTGCCTTGTTGCGCATGATTCATTCGGATGACGTCAACACGTAGAAAAGTACATTATTATACCGCGCATGGCACATACACAACCCACCCCCCCCCCCCTCTCTCCACAGATGAAATCAACTCCCAGAGAATTATTTCAAAGCATATACTTGAACTACGACAAAAGGAGTGTAGTTGAACTAGAAACGGAATCCACAGCAGGTTAAAAGGTGTGTATACATAATATAATGATAACAATATTATATGGCACATGTAAGGAACGAATGGGATTGATTCAATGTTCGCTAGGATATCGTTCTGTTTTATCATGATTCATCACAATATTTCATTCTTTCTATTTTTAATTCGGGTCAAAAACGAGGGTCAATATTCGAACCAGAATTATGACGTCATAAAGTTAAGTTTGTATCACAGAATAAGTTGTTTTATCTCGTCCTACTACTTACCAATTCGTATTTTAAACAGTGAGAAAGAACAATAATAGTAAAAATAATCATCAGTTTTAAAACCCACTAAATTACACCTGACAATACAAAAGTTCTATAATACTATTCATAACATCATTATATCGCACGCTTTGTAACTTTAATAGAAATAAATAAGTCAAGATGCAATATAACGTTTAATCTATAAAATGTCTAATCATGTAAAAAAAGTGTTTTTTTAAAGTTCCCAATTTCATAGAATTAATTTTTTCCACATTTCATAGAATTAATTTTTTCCACATTTCATAGCAAAATTCGATGATAATATTTTCAAATATTTCAAGTATGTATGTTTACAAACCATAGCATAATAGAAAAGATTTATTACAAACTTATAAATAATCAAGGATTACGCAAAAATTATAATTTCGCATCCCTTGCAGTAATTGTGAAATATTTTCTAATTAATCTAATAATATACAGTATTACGGATAAAAGATATAATTAAATATTCATTTACAAAAGCAAGTGATGATCCGCCGATACTTATTATATATTACAATTAAAATAAAATCCCTACCCTCCTAGATTTTCTCCATTCCGAATGTTTTGTTGGCATCTCTGTACATATTTCATACAGCAAGCAGTAAGGTGCTGTAACGCTCCAAAAACAAGAATGTTTACGCCATACAACACACCTCTCAATTCCATCACCATTCCACGTATATATTCCACTTATTCTAGAGAATAGGTTGAAAATATATACTACAAAACAAATAGCAGCTCTCGTATGCAGTTAGGCTTGTTATGCACATAAATCTAACTCAAATTCACCGTCTATTTGTATTGCAATCTGACGCAGGACATGTTATTATTAATATATTATCGTTTAGTGGGCGAGAAATAGATTTATCCACCGCGCCTATATTTAGATTCCAGTAATCTATAAACTGCCAATTATGTCACCATTGTATCAGTGGGACTTAAAATAGCTCTATTTATTAATTAATGTACCTGGTAGACAGCTGCTGCATAACCGGGAATATACCTTTATTGTTACATTTGTTATGGTAGATAAGAATGATATCTCCACGAATCAGGGTTCCCCCGCTTTTTTCAGAATCAAATTCCCTGATTTTCCCCTGATAGTTATATATACTAAATAAGTGCATATTAGGTTTCCCAAAGGAATAAAAAAATCTTATTTTATCTTATGTACAATTACAAAAAATATTTAATAAGACACAACTTAATATATTTTATATAAAAATAATGATTGAGCAAGCACAGCGAGCGAATTTTTTTTTATTACTTTCTGAAGATTGTATAAAATGGATATTTAAAAAATGAATAATAAGCCATTTAGTTTTCCCTGATTTTCCCCTGATGTGGGGAACCTGACGAATAAGGTAGTATAATATTTTCAGTTATTTTAATAGTTTTCAGTAGTATAATATGGCAGTTATTCATTTGAAAACATACATATTATCATAAGTTATCAAAACATTGAATCTATTTATTAACGAAGTACATTCAAAACGCTTAATATGTCCTTAATATAGATATTGCCATTAAATGAATTTGTGTACCGTCATTAAATGATTTCAAGTACTCCCAACTACATGGAAATGAATCGTATAAATTACCTCCATCGACGATAGTTAAACAATTGAATTATAATGTACGAGTCGCGAATGAAGGTAATTATTCCATACTTATCTTGAAATCCACTCTAAAATTTATCAGGTCAATTATTCTGTAATGAATCGCCGGATTTTTGGCTTATTTTTAGTTAAACTATTTGCTCCAGGGGGTCAAACCATATTTCGACGCTACAAATAAATTAATTAACTAATAAATTCTAGGGCTAATTTTAGCCCACACGTTAATCTTGAAACCCTCAATCTAATAATCACAACCTATCGCTTCGAGTAATTAGAAAATGAATGTGTACCCCCTAGAAAGTAGGTATTATAGACAGAGAGCTGTCGACAAGCATTGAGTTTAGAAGAATAGTATATAAAACGAAATATAGAGTAGAGAGAAGAAAAAAGTCTTTCATAAATTATATTCCGAGCGAGCGGCCAGATGGTACTCTTCCCTAAAGTTTAGTGTTGCCTTAAACTTATTATTGATAACAGTTCAAAACGAAGACATGTTGATGGAAAACAGTCAGCAGCTAGCAGCACCCCTGCGTCGTCGCCTTTCTTATCTATAAATATAATGACGACAATGTGAAAAGTGGCTTAAAATCTCGTTTCTTTCACTAATAAATAATGTAAAAGCCACATTTTGCGCATGGGACTCACACAAAGCTATATAAGAGAAACATAACAAATAGTTACTAATCAAATCTTGATTGTCTGTTAAAAGAGAATAGAAAATGAAGGTTACGGTTACTACAGTGAAATATAATATACTCATTTTCTTCCAGCTTGCTTCGTGCCATAATTTCAATGTCTGCTTAGATTGTGGTCGGGAGAATTTATCGCCTGGTTTTTCCTGGGGAACATGTTCAGCACGAATAGCCAGCGCCATTTCTGCAGCTTTAAAAAGGGAGAAGCCAAGTTTAAAGAGGCGATTTTGTGAATATTCACTCTTAAATCAATTTGACTCTATGAAAGATAGTTGCCAGATCGATGGCTAATAGAAATATATATTAATGTTGAATGAGGCGTCTTTAGTTCAGTCAGTCTTTAACAGCTTGTACGCAAATCCTGACCTATTAAAATAAAATAATCATTGGAGCTCTACGGAAAAATTAAATTAATTTGTTTCTCAAATCGGAAAGACATGTCATCATGGTGCAGTTTTCAATTGTTTCTAATGTGCGTTTTTTAAATGGAAACTAAATACTTAAATTCATGGAATGTCTCGAAATTATGACGTAACGACCGCATATTTTTAGTATATATTAGAATGAGCGGAAACATTTTTGGTTTCATTATTAACTTAAGCTTAAATAAAACTAATATTCAGATATCATATAAACATGTATTAAATCGTGCTATTTTTAGGTTCACTTATGTTAAATTTGATTGAATATAAATCTGATTATTACTTAAGAAGTTCGACACATCTAAATGATGACGTATTAAACTATAATTATTTAATACTACATTTACTTTGCTGTAAAATATGGTAACACAGGAGGGGGCCTGATTCATTATAAACAAATCGACAGTTCACATCAATTATGTAGAAAACAAGACAGACGCGTTCTTTGGTGTCCAAAAATATTGATTGGTGAACTCAATAATCAAACCCCATTTCTGCTCACATTATTATTCCGTTGGCAGAACCTTTGGGAATTAAATGTCGCCAACATAATATGAATATAAAATACGTATGGAATGGGTATAATGTTATAATTAAACACCTGTTTTCACTGTGCTTCGTGTGGATTTGTGGCATTGAACGAGCCTTCTTTTGTTGAGTAGTTCTGTTCAATGTTTACAATAGTTTAAGTCAGCTCGACTCTCGAAGTCATTCGACAAGTAATGAAGCATTTAGAAAAAGTATACTGCTCACTTTTAGATAATGAATAAATGAGAAAATCACTTAAAGGAGAGAAGAAAAAATTTAAAATGATAAATTACCTCACTACTAAGTAATCATTGAGATAAGACGTATATGATTTTAGAAAGTTTCATTCATAAGGATTCCTGTTTTATATGTAATATAGCCATATACGCGACCAGGGAATAGGAAGAAATGTAAAAGGATTCTTAAGCTAGAGGAATTAGGTAACTGATTTTTATTATCATATAGCTTTGCTTCTATAAATAAATGTAATCGGTGAAGCAATAAAAAAGTTTGTGTAAAATTCTCTATAATGTGCACCATCAAATAGAAAATTCTGATAAACGATTTCATAATATAAACTATACTTATTTTATTTTTAACTTTATATTAATTTCTTTAATGTACAAAATTTTATATCTCTTCATAAATTTCAATTTTTTTAATTAATATTTAATATCGTCAAATTCGACTAAAATGTACGGCATTTTGACTGATTATTAATTGCTATGAATGTGAGGAAGAATAAATGTATAAAATATTTCATTATTTCAAAGTGACCGCGGGACGAATTTAATATAATTTCTCCGATCAAAATTTAAAGTTGTGTCGTGTTCAATTTATGAATTTTTTATACAATACTGGGCATTACATATTATATGGTGCCAAGGTGGGACCAATGTGGGGGCCAAGGTGGGACCAAGGTGGGACCAATGTGGGGGCCAAGATGGGACCAATGTGGGGGCCAAGGTGGGACCAAGGTGGGACCAAGGTGGGACCAAGGTGGGACCAAAGTGGGACCAAAGTGGGACCAAGGTGTGTGAACAAGAGAAACAAGAGAAAGTGAAATTTAGTTACACCAGATTGTGAACAAATAAAGCGGAACTCTAGTAAAGTATATCTAATTGAAAAAAGGGGATTTGTTCCTTCTTCTATTACAATAGTTATCAAATGTATAGAATTGTTGATTGTAATCTCTAATAATTATTATAATTTATAAAACATTATAAAACTGTTATGTATCAACAACAGAAAACATTTTTCATATCAACAGCATAAAAAGTTATAGCTGCAACAAAACATAATTTCTGAAACAATTTTCTAAGCGACCAGAGGTGCATATAATCTTTACAGCTAATCTTTTTATCCGGAAGCAGCATTTGGCAACTGAACGAATTGATAATTAGTGGATAGATATAGTCAGAGGAACCTGCTGTGATACCCCGTCAGGTGGAACATATTTAATTAACATATTAGACGGAGATATTCTCCGATGATATAGCGGTTTTCTTCAACTGAAAGAAACTAACAAGAAATAAATCCTCAACTCAGAGAAAGCATGCAAAGGCGCTACGCTACATACAATTTCACAGCGGCAAGAATCACAAAACAATGTTTTAATCAAAATGCGTTACTGTTAGTAGTCTAGTGTAAGGTCTGTAAACTGATTTGATGGAGGAGAGGCAAAACAAACAAAAAAAGGAGTTTTTAGAAAGCTTCAAGGGTGGAGATCGATCAAAAGATGAGGATATAACAATAATTGATTTTAAAGAATAACAAAGGAACAAGTATCGCTATACAAAGAATTGAAGATCTCAAACGGGTTACAATACGTAACTTCATTATTAAAAGACGACCTTTCCAGTGATACGTTTTAGTAATATAATACTAGTGAACAGAACACGAGATTTAATCGTCAATAATATTGTTAAATCTAAAACTAATTATTATTAGAATCAGTTGAAGAAATCTATGTAACAAACATTGGAATAGAAAGCGTCTTTTGTCGTGCTTAGCTTATTCGTTGTAAATGTTTCAAAACAACATTCTCAAAAATGGTAAAAATTATCACTACAAAAAGCGGACGTTTTTTTTAAGGAAAAAACAATTTCTAAAATACTTATAACGGGAATAGTTACCAGCTAGCTGTTTAAAAAACGAAACACAAACGGATGCGATGGACTGGAAAATATTGAGTTTTGTAACGAGTCTGTAAAAAAGTTAGTTTACACGCATCTTCAAGCTAAAATGAAGGCAGAATGAAATGTTTCACGTCACATTTAAATCTAAAGGGTTACATCAGTTACCTTTAATGAGCCTCTGAAAATAAGCTGCATTGCTGAAGTAATATAAGAAATCGTTGACTTAAAGACTCAGTCAAGCATTAATGCTTCATTCAACCCACGAATTTTACTGTGTTCTCATTTGATTTTATAGATCCCGGTATGTAATTGAATGTACCCATGGTTCATGGAGTGCTTGGAGAGATAAACAGTAGATAATTAAATTAAAAGGGTGATCATGATATTATTCTGTTATACTATTGGAATAGCATAGACGGCACTTCACAAAATAGAAAAAGGGTGACAAAAAAAAAGTTGCCCTCCCTCCCTCAACATTGCATCATACAGGGTTTCCATTGCGGTAACCAGGATCACCTCTTTATAACTTATGAATTGTCAAATGATTTAACTATAAATAATCGATCAACTGTACTCTTTCATCAATATTAGTGGACTATGCAAAATTCCCCCCCCCTAAAGTAACACCTCTATTCTGCAGAAGTAATCATTTTTTCAACAATTAAAGCTGCTGTAGAGCGCAGTGAGGCTATTTATTCAAAGCCACATCACCATAGTTTCAGTTTTCATAGACGGATAAACAATGAAATGTAAAAATGAAGCAGTACCACGCAGTAATGCCCAATAAAAGCAATAATATACAGGCTGCATTGTGAGGTGAAAAGATAAATTTAATAAAATTATAATTCTACAGTATAAGGCCTAGACTGGTTATTTAATAATAAATAAGATCATGACTCTAGAATGTTTTACCATTGACGCCAAAAACGCATCACCACTGTCAAATACTAGGAGGGAAATAATAAAAATATATAAAAACTAGACAAAGAAAAAATATTTAACAAAATGTTAAACAAATCAAGAAAAACTACTGTTTTGTAATTTATTCATAGATCAAGGATGACGCGTTCTAGTTATTTAAGGCAACTTCCATTTCAGATATGTAGCCTGTGTAAGATAAAAAAAAGGTTGACTCCCGTATTTGCAGCGGACTCCTAAGGACCCCAGACAGATGTTTCTATCTTGCACCAACAATCTACAGTAATGTACCGACTACAATAATGTAGTTGTCTACAGAAATATGTGTATGCTTACCAATATTGACATGTACGACCAGTATCATGTATTAGAACACACTAGACAATGTACCAGAAGCATCACGTATTAGAACACATTGGACAACGTACCAGAAGCATCATGTATTAGAACATTTTGAAAAATTTCTGAATATTGTACAAGCATCACGTATAAGAACATCTTGGACAATCTTTGGACATTGCACCAGCATCATGTATTAGAACATTTTGGACAACCTCCAGACATTACACCAGCATCATGTATTAGCACATCTTGGACAATCTCTGGACATTGTACCAGCATCACGTATTAGAACATCTTGGACAATCTTTGGACATTGCACCAGCATCATGTATTAGAACATTTTGGACAACCTCCAGACATTGTACCAGCATCATGTATTAGAACAACTTGGACAATCTCTGGACATTGTACCAGCATCATGTATTAGAACATCTTGGACAATCTCTGCACATTGTACCAGCATCATGTATTAGAACATATTGGACAATCTCTGGACATTGTACCAGCATCATCTATTAGAACATCTTGGACAACTGAGGACATTGTACCAGCATCATGTATTAGAACATCTTGGACAACTCAGGACATTGTACCAGCATCATGTATTAGAACATCTTGAACAATCTCTGCACATTGTACCAGCATCATGTATTAGAACATCTTGGACAATCTCTGGACATTGTACCAGCATCATGTATTAGAACATCTTGGACAACTCAGGACATTGTACCAGCATCATGTATTAGAACAT
>JAUZND010003462.1:0-12252 GCA_034780555.1 Coelogynopora nodosa
ATTCGGTAAAATGCCGTATGTCAAGATACAGCTTTCTGTCAAACGTATTTCTGAATAAGTACTGTTTAGTAAATTCGCTAAAATGCCGTATGTCAAGATACAGCTTTCTGTCAAACGTATTTCTAAATAAGTACTGTTTAGTAAATTCGGTAAAATGCCGTATGTCAAGATACAGCTTTCTGTCAAACGTATTTCTGAATAAGTACTGTTTAGTAAATTCGGTAAAACGCCGTATGTCACGATATATTTTTCTGTCAAACTTATTTTTGCACCAGTAGGTACCTAACTGTTCAGTATAACATTAATACTGTATTTTTATGGATTAACGAGCGTCTAGTATGCCTTAACAAAGCTAGGTACTTGTAGGTTATCTCCCCCCCTCCACTATTTTTTCCCCAAATTATACGATATAACGCCCCAAATAATTTATTTCTTGTCATACTGTTTAATTGTTTCGATAATATAGACTATTTAAATTCATTAGATGTATACATGTAGACTATTAAATGCATTCTAGACTGTCAGATTGCCCAAAAATACCTATATCTATGAGTTTGTGTATGCATCGCAGAGTAAGGAAATGTTTGACTCCATACAGACATGGAGAAAGAAGAGAGAAAGTAAATTTAATTATTGATTAATTTGCTTCTAACATTGAACACCTACTAAACATTATTGCAGTGAATTCTGACCATAGAAATATAGATTGTTTTAGTTAGTGCTTTAGAAACACGCAATAGTGGTTAAGTAAAGAATTTCTCTGGTGATCAATTATTTGACAGTGCCGTGTCTATAAGTAGCAGTACTTATAACAATAAGCCATACTATTTATTTATCTGGCTATACAGCATTATTCTTTTGTCATTATGAATAAACTGGATGGAAGCATAGGTCTTAGTCGTGGACAGAAGATGGTTCAAGCTTGTTTAGATAAAGTAAACGAACAGAAACGTAAGAAACATTCTTGTATATCAATTTGTATAACAATTTATAGTTAACCGTACTTAGCTGTAATTTAGGATGTATATTTTGGAATTTGACTAGGTACCTGTTTTACTTTTTAGGCCTTCGACAGGATGATCCAACTTATGGTGGTCCTACTACTTCAAAGACTCAACGTTTATCTGCAATCACTGCAGTTGAAAAGAGTCAACGTGTGTGCCTAGACGAGATAGGACAGAATTTTGAAATTGGTTATGATGATGAGGATGAGTACATACCATCAGATGGGAATGAATCATCTGAATCATCTGATACTGGGAATGAATCATCTGAATCATCTGATACTGGATCAGCAGCTAATCTAGGTAAGCAACTATGCATTTGTTCGTTCCGTATCACGATTAACACCGTATTACAATTGAATGCATTTCAATTATAATCACGATTAATGTCTTGTTTGATTAAATCACATGGAGTCTTACCGTGTGTCCTGGTTCTTCACTCGCAAATTTAAAACTTTAATTTATATTTTATTATATCTAGATAATTAATAGCATTCTCTAGATTCCTGAGGTAGAATCGAATTGTACCCGAGTGAAACTAAAAAACTTACTATAGCTTGAATTTCCGTTATTACCCCAAAATTTAGAGAATTTACACCGACATAGATATTTGTAACGTGAATATTGAACATAGAAGTAGTAATTGTTAAAAATAAATTTTAATTCTATGACTTTTTAAAAGTGTAGAATTTCACAACGTTCGGTTATTTTATTCTGGTTAAACCTCGGGCTTCGCCCTCGGTAGAGAAAATTTACATATTATTTAGAACCTCACTTCGTTCGGTAATTCTATGGTCAAAATATTCCATAATTTATAGCTAAGAGGGAGAGAGGGAGTGAGAAGGAGAGGGGGAGTGAGAGGGAGAGTGAGAGGGGGAGTGAGAGAGTGCATGAGAGGGAGTGAGAGGGAGAGAGGGAGTGAGAGGGAGAGGGGGAGTGAGAGGGGGAGTGAGAGAGTGCTTGATAAGAATTCCCTCAATATCTATAGGAGAATCAGCACCGCCATGATATATTATATTTATAATTAGTGCTTTACTTATATTCCAGGTCACCAGTTGAGTGAGGGACATGAACAAAGAGCAACAAATGACGAGAACGTTCGACCAGCCAAAACTAAACGACTTCGGACAATAAAAGAACAAACTGAACGTGATAAAAGGAATCACCCAACAGTCATTAAAGGCTGTCAAAATTGCAGGAAAAAGTGCACAGATAAGATTACAGAGGAACAACGGCAAACCATTCACCTTGATTACTGGAATTTTAGTAAGGAAGAACGCAAGATTTGGCTCTTCACAACTGTTGAGTGCACTGAGAAGAGACAATCAAAATCTGCTGGTAATTCAAGAAGAAAGGAAACTTTCAACTATCGTCTCCGAAATATCCCAGTATGCAAAACATTTTTCTTAACCACACTAGGTTATAAGAAAAATAATGATCGTCCTATTCAGACTTGCTTTAAAGGTTACAATCTGAATGATACTATTCCTGCAATACGACCAAATCAAGATATGCGAGGAAAGCATGAACCCAAACATAAAATAAACCATGAGTTAGTTAGGGAACATATTGAAACATTCAAGCCTTGCATTCCTCATTATCGGCGTGAGCATGCCCCAAATCGGCGATACTTGTCCTCCGATATATGCCCAAAATTAATGGTTGCTGATTTTACGCAAAAACATTTTCCAATTAGTATTGGACAATATCGTAAGATCATCCACGAAATGAACATATCGTTCACAAAACTCGGTAACGAAGAATGTGAGCTATGTAAACAGCAAGAGGAACATGCAAAAGTATGTGATGCAGACGATAATTGCCACCAATGCTCTCAATATAGTGAACATGCAAATCGATATAGAGAAGCTCGAGTTGCATATGAATGTGATAAGCTTGCCGAACAGGAGGTAAACCATGTCAAAATAGCTGCAGACATGCAAAAGGTAATAATTCTACCGCGTATGGATGCATTTAAGGTTTGTGTCTTCACCAGTAGATTAATAATATTTCACGAAACATTCGCAGGTTTGGGTAAGCAACCCAATTTTAGTGTTGTCTGGCATGAGGAAATTGCCGGACGATGTGCTTCTGAGGTAGCCAGTTCATACTGGGCCTTTCTTCTTAAGAATCGAGATGCTACAAAGATAACAATGTGGCTCGATAACTGTTCAGGACAGAACAAAAATTGGACTCTTTTCTCAATGTTAGTACGTGCTGTAAATGGTCCTGAACTGGCAGCTAAAGAAGTCACTTTACGATATTTAGAAGTAGGACATACATTTAATGCTGCGGACAGTGTTCATGGTCACGTAGAAAAACAAATGAAAGCAGCCGGAAAAGTGTACGATTTGAATGACCTGCACCAATGCATTTCAAAAGCAAACTCGACAGTTCAGCTTTTAATGTATGCGGACATTCTAAAATGGACTAACGAATTCAGCCTGCACAATCTACAGAAAGCTGGGGAAAATAGACCCATTCTAAACAAGCTGGCTATCATACAATTTCGGCGCGGCAGTGAAAACATTTTTTGGAAAGACAGACATACTGATATCGAGTTCAAAAGTTCAAAATTTACCAAGAATTCTTATTCTGTTGACGGATCACTACCTCCTAGTGCAAGTTTAAATCGTGGTATAACAGCAGAAAAGAAAAATGAAATTTTAAAGAAGTTGTGCCCTTTAATGCCTCAGAACCGACGTCCATTTTGGGAGAAACTGACTACTTCACGTGTACCCGATCTCCAGTCTAGATTGGTATAAACTCTGACAATATGCACTGAACCTTTATAACATTACTATATAACGTACCCTACATAATACGTTTATGTCATTTTAATTAATCGTGTAATCGTGTTTAATCCTGTTATCCAAACCTAAAATCACACCTTTTATTATATTTACTATGTTATAGGTCAATATGTTGCTAAATAAATGTTATAAATTATATCAATAATATTTTGCATCGTTTTAAATTTTAGTTATAAGACGTAACTTAAATTAAGGACATATTAAAATTTTGGTTAAAAGCCGTAACTCAACTTACGGCTATTTACCAAATTTAAAAAACTGTTCAGTAAATGTTTGTGAATTGACAGAAAGCAATATGTACTCTAAGTGAACCGGTATATTCTATAGTATTATAAAATCATATAACCTAACTATATATACACCAAAACATCAATACATCCTTTAAAATAATTTTAAAAATTCAATACTTACCCTTAAAAATGAGAAAATGCGTTTTTGACTTTTCTCAACATTTACGATTTTGGAGATACGGCTCTTTGCTAAATCGCGGCAGAAGTTACCTATTAACATATTTTCATTTATAGTTAGATAGAACCTATTTACCCAGTAAATTGCTAGAAGTACCAAATTATTGAACTGAGAGACAAAGTATGTATAGAAATGTAAATTATTTATTAATTTAGTAAAAATATAACATATTAATATTAATTATTAAAAAATAGAACTATTATCATACTACGTGTTAATATATAGATATATATTTACGCTTTTAAAGATTTTAAAACTTTAAATATTAAGCAACAAAAATGAAAATTATGAATAACCAATCCACCAAATTAAATCCAGTTTATACTCCAGTTAAAAAATCCATACCAAGCAAAAAGCGTGTCGAGCAAGCCACTAATAGCAACAGAATCGACCTAATAAAAATCGAACTGTTAAAAACGACTTTAAAAGAAATTATAATTTAAAAGATGTACTGTATATGTTGCATAACTGCTTTAGTGGTGTCCGCTTCCAATGTAATTTCTTGGCAGTTGCGGAATTACTTAAATAGATATTTTTAAAACACATGTTTTATCAGTTATATACAATATTACGAACACACAGAATCTACCCAGGAATTATTTAAATATAAACTGTGCAGCTCCATGGAAATCAGTTTTAAGTTCTATAGAAAAAGGAGAATACAAACATATAAACCGGTAAATCATCAAGAAAAAAATAGATCTATATATACATAGAGGCGAACAGCTGATTGAAACCTTGTTTATAAATACTTTATTTATAAATGTTTGTATAATATACTTGCAATACTATATTATTTAAGATATTATAATGAATATTTTCTCAGTATCTAAAAGTTCACACATAATACAGCATTGCTTTCGTATCCATGTAGACTTGGGAATTCAAGGTTTGCGGCTGATCTGGTTCGAACGAGACTCATTTATTCTACAATCCAATCCAGCAGACGAAACAATAATTGTCAGCTCAGGTCTTCTTCTCAGCTCTCAATGATGGGCCAAGTGATCATGGTGTTCCACGCAGATGAGCGCAAATAGTTATCTCTGACTATACTTACTGCTAAAAGCAGTCAGTCCTCTCCAATATCATGGACACGGCTGGTTGCATCGAATGGATGTATATAGCCTCCCCTCACACCCCCCAATGCTTCCCAAAGTTTATAACAATCCACAAAGCAATCAAGACAGGGGTTCAAGACAGAACCTGGCTGGGATATTAACTTCCAAGAAAGAGCAGCCACACTTTGTATGGTCTAACAAGGGAAAGTTTGAAAAATAGACGCGATGCGGTGTGGCGTGGCGTAGCGTCAATTTCAAATTGAACTGTCAAATTCAAAATCAATGAACCTTTGTTGTGATTGATCGAATAGAATCTCAAACGATAATTAAACCTCATTATGAGGACATGGTCACCCGGCCGGCATATGAAGAGATAATATTGATAGCTTAAGCTAAGTCAATGAATTCTGTGAAAAGGACATAGAGGAAATGAACACCCCATTTATATATGGTTAATTTTATAATACTTTACCATATTATATTTGATGTAAAACTAAGGTATTATTTCAAATAAAAATGCATACCAAGTTTTAAAAGATTTTCACTGATAATTAAAAAGGGTGTTCTAGAAGATGCCTATTAAAAATGAAAAGTCAGCAAATATCTAAAATTTAATATAGTAGGTTGTGACTTTAATCCAGAGGAAATGTAACCTATTTTCAAGGTTGTCAATGCAAAAATAGTTCAGATAAACTAACAATATACATTTGACGGACTTTAAATTTTCAAAGTTGCTAAGAAAAAACAAATGAACGAGATTTTAGAAGGTCGATAAACGTATACATTTAAAATAATTATGAAATAAACCAATTAAATTAATTATAGCTAATTTAATGATTAACTAGCATTTCATAATTAGTGGGTATTAACTATATATAAGATTAAAGATTATAAAGATTTATAAAAATTAAATAAATAATTATATTTTCACATATTAAAATGAAATATAACATTGTATAAAAAATATAACTTTTTATAATTGTTTAAACATTTGACCTTCTTTAAATTCCTATTGTTTGTTTTATTACTGACCTTGAAAACTAGGTTTTTATTAGTCCGGATTTTTACTCTGGATTTAAGTCACAATCAAAACAATAGACTATATATATATAACTAGTTTACTTATAGCCTTTCAAGTTGAAAAATGTTATGAATTAATATATATATTATTATTTATATGTATATATATGCGTAGATATCGATAGTTAGTTATATACCGATAAAAACATTTGACCTTCTTTATAGATACTGATATAAATCGATACTCATGTCGAAATATAATTGATTAAACTGTTTGTTAGAATTATTTTTCGATATTAAACAAATGCACTCCAAAGAAAAACTGGAAAGAAGATAGATGGATTCATTCGTCTGGACGGAGTAAACACTCATGCCCACCAAACGCGACGCGACGTGCCGCAAAAAGTTGATTACATACATTCCAATGAGCCTGTTTCCACCGAGCGCAACGCGACAAAACTGAAATTATTCAACCTTTTCTACGCTCGTCGATTAATATTTCAATACAAACACTATAACAACTGATGAAACATCATTCATACACACACGTTCCTACACATAAAGGGAAGAGTGAGAGAGGGCATCTCAGTAACACAGACTGTATGCATTGGTCGTGAACAAACAATAGCTACTTGCATACTTATCTCCCCAATTTATATACGTGACTCTGGGCTAAAGTGGTTAAACAGATATAGTGCGAGTAACTAGTGAGTGGTGTGTTCATATAGATGGCCATAATAGCACGTGGTATTTCTTCGCGTCGCGCTTAGTGAGAACTATAAATATTTTTAGCCGCGTTGTGCTCTGTCGCGTTTCGTCGCATCGCGCTTGGTGGGTATAGACCTTTAGAGTTATTCAAGATGTTGTTACTGTAAAATGCAGTTTTATCAAAATCAGGTAAGCCCTGACTTGACCACATCACGCACATGCAGATGAAAATAATATATCCTACAATGCAATATTGTTTACAATAGAATTAGCAAGCGGTCAATCTCGAGATTAATATAATGATTTGACTAAGTATATGATATTATAATCGTGTTGTAATCAACAGCATGCATTCATTCAGTATACCGCATTCTGTACTTATTATAACCTAGGATAATTAACCAGTTAACAAGAAATTGGCACAAGTTGTTTGGGGGGGATTTACCGCGCTTCATGAGTTGCAGTAAGGTCGCTTCAACATCATCTGAAAGCAGATTATTCGAATCAAATAGAAGAGAGATACCTTCCCGCGATTAAGACAACGCGTTTCTGAGTAGAAAGTGTCATCAAAATATGTACTGCGATAAATGACCTGTATATAATATAAGACTCTCAATAACAGACATACAATTAAACAGTAATATACCAATCTGTACCATAGAAATCAATACATAATATCGGTGAATATCGATTACGCAGTATGAGATATTTCAGTTTTTCAGCGTACTGGCTGGATAAACGGGCACATATTAATTATAACATTAATTGTACATTAATTGTACATTAATTGTACATTTTGTAGGACAGCTTAAAACAAGAGTGAAGCAGCAAGGGGAGCAAGATATATCAGTAGAACTTACTTTTGCGAGTCTGAATTAATGAAAATATATACAATATATAGGTATATACACAGCAAAAGTGTATTTTACATATATTTAAAAGCAGATGGGTGTTTGTTAGCGTTTTTATCTAGTGTGTCAGCTTTCAATATGAGTCTTTTAGGATAAATACATAGCTTAAGTAATATAGGAAAATGTGAGTAAAATTATTTTTTTTGTATAACATTTTTGCGATTCAAACTAAATGAATGAATGTGAAAAGACTGATATTTTAGAACAGGTTGGTGCTGATTCATGATGTTGTACTAAGAAGCAGGCGCGCAAAACTGACGTGGTAATAATAACAATAAAAGATAACCTAGTAGTGTACCTACCAACTACAGATCTGCTCAATCTTTGAGGATTTACTGCAAAACAGCACAACATACATATATAAATTAGCACACTACTAGTATCACTATAAGTAGTATTAAAATAAACACTTGAAAACGGTAAAGTAAACTTCATTTTCTGCGAGAAAAATAAAAATAGCTACAACAAACAACAATTAAAAATATTCAAACATAATAATAATAATAATGTATCGAGACGACGACAGAAGTGAATTTTGACGAGTATACAAAAACAAATCGACTCCTAAGGCTGAAAATATTGTATTCACAAAATGTACCTCGGATCATAAGATTGGCCTCGGGAGAGAGACGGCTTCCGTGCGTGTTATTGGCGATGCAGATATACTTGCCCTCGTCCTCCTCCACTGTACGGTGTATCTGAAGACTCCCGCTTTCTGGAAACCAAACAAAAACGAAAACGATGATAATACACAAACCCACCACCGGCGGCCTGGTATACAAAATGAAAGAAGCAGCAGAGAGAGCGCTCGCAACCAACGCATGAGAGTCAGTGAAGAAAGTCAGAAGTTGAAAGGAATCCCATGCAGTGTGTAGTGTTGTACAACAAGCCGAGACCGCGACGTATACTCACTTTTGTCAAAAATTCGTGTTTCGTGTTCATTGATTTTTCACATTGTTCCGCATTACAATAACCCCTAGTTATCTCAGTGGGAGACTTTCTTTTTATTCCCAGTATTGTCTGACTAATAGGTAGATTATTATACTTTTTAGAACTTGATATGAAAAAATTTAAGTATATATATATCTATATACAGGCATGTGACAATAACTATATTTGTAAAGCCGAATTTGAAGAACAAAATTGAGATGATAAAATATAAAGTCGGACCGAAATCGTTGTTGCCTATTTCTGACAAAATCGACCAATTTGCACCCCCATCTTCATTTTTCTGACCATTATCGAGTGCAAAAGTCTAGAGGGATCAACAAAAGTAGCCCCGCTCAAAGATCACACATTTTACGCTCCACTGACAAGGATTGAATGACAAAAGGGGAAAACACTTAGCTCCATATCTATTTACTCATTATATTATCGATTTTATGATATATATTTATTTGTGTTTGTTAACCTTCTGTAAAAGTTCGCAATTATAGTTTCATTGTCATTAATTTGATATTATATTACTATATAGATAGAAGAGAAACAAATGAGGAATATGGTAACAAGTAAGAATTTTAAATAGTAGAATATTGTAATATTATCTTTATACTGTACATTTGCTTATTGCTTATTACTTTGGGCAATATTTAAGATATGTTAAAATATAATATTCACGCATTTTTGTTCCTCTTCTGCATGCAACGTAATTATGATAAGGCAAATAATTTGTAATTTGTACAGCTACAAGGAACAGCTTTATACAAGACCGCATATACAGAAGGATCTATTACGATAACATTTCGTATAGTAATGTTATAATTGCATACTCTCGTACAGTTAAAATATACAACGAATACAATCTTCTCCTTAAAAATGGTTCAATTAAATTAAAAAAAAAAAGTTTATACGAACAATCAAACGAGTGTGGTTCCCCAGAAACCAGTTCGCATCCCATTTTCAGACTTTGCGAGGGATATATTATGGTTGTAAATAAATATATATATATATATCCATATATGTATGGTGTATATGGATCGCACACTGGCTATTATTCATTCTAAAATCAAATGGACACGAAGCGGAAAGTTTTAACGACTTTTCGCACTAATGAATTCTATTTCCTACCACCTCCACCGTTACCATCTCCACCACCTGCATCCAATTGAACAATCAAATCAGGCCGAAAGAAAGCCAAGCTCGGTGGTACGGTTATAGAATTCTCCGAGTCTATAATATATATCTCTCAGTCTCTCTCTACGCGTGCACACTATAGTCTGTTCCGCTTTGATCCTGATCTGCTCGAGAAAAAGAGGGGAGAAAAAAACTTCCAGTCGTTCGTTGCTCGCGTGGACTTTGGCATCGGGTGCAGAAAGCTAGAAATTGGACGCTGGAAATTTGAAGGTTTTCATAATCGTAATAGTATGATTCTTACTCTCTAATTTATTTATTTATTTATGTGCCCGGCAGCTCATACACCAAAGAAACACAAGCGCCAGACTGACAGGATGTCCGCGGGAAGTGTGAATTGAAATCAGTAAATTTACCCCCCTCCCCCCCCCCCCACCCAGCGCAAACAACTCTTTCGAAAAGCTGTGATCTCCTGGCAAAGCTGATATAGTTGATCAGATAGTGGGGGCAAATTGCATCGACTGGACTTGCGTGTTTCAAGGCTTTCGAGGGCTTTCTGGCCGATCGGCGATAAATCCTTGATGACTTCCTGCGTGAACTTTATAGGACTTAATTTGTGGTTATGGTGCTCGTTGGACAACACATCTCCGACCGAAAAATACGATTTATTAAAAAGAGTAAGGTTATTTTTTTAGGGAGAAAGAAGTCTGTGCAGTTATATATGGTGTGATATAAGTGATATTTAGAAATTATACAGTACAAAATAAAAACCGAACAGAATAATTAAAGATCCCAAATAAAAAGTTTAAAATGTCAAAAAACAATTTCAAAAATCGTTTTCACTTTATGCACATGGCTTAAAAGAAGACGCGACGGCGAGTCACATCTGTAAAATGTGTCAAACTGAAGCCAAATAAGAAAAAGAATTATACCAACCAAGAGAGACTATCTGACGCCGCGGTGTTTGACTCAATTTTAGCCGGTGTAACCGTCACACCTCCCACTATACCATTTTTCTGGATACATTTAGGAAATTACATAATTTAGGAGTCCGAATCTTGTGAAAGTTCATGAATCCAATCTAATTTAAAGCATATAGCTAACACAAACAAGTCAACAACACTGTTTACAACCATTTTTTGGTAAGTAAATCTGGTCGAAATCTGGAATTAAAATCGGATGGCAAAAAAATCCATGAGCTAAAAATTATTTTTTCAATGAAATTTAGGAATTTTCAATGATTCGATTAGGAAGATATTTTTGGAATTTTATGAGTTTTTGGAGAATTTTTAGAAATTTAGGCACCTTTTAAAAAAAATTGTTTTTGATTATATTAGGTGTGATTATAACTTTGATTTACGTTTATAAAAATATACGTTTTTGTGACCAGACAATAATGGCGAACTATAAAACAATATAGCAGGCGTTGTAGAAAATTGTTGATTCATTGTAAAAAAATGATACATAACTGATGATTTCTAAGTAAAACTGAAAGAAAAGCAAATTTACAGCTATTTCAATGCACTATACGTCAAATTTGGTTCCTTTTATAATATTAGTATACATACATTTTTTACCCAAAACGATTTTACAGAATTATACAATTATCGCTACTGTGAGAATCATATGGCAAATAAATATTCAGGATAAAAAGTAAACGAGGGGAAATGAAAATTATGTAATATATATTTAATTTCTGCATGTTTCACTGTTTCATAGTTTTAATTTATGATAATATTTCAACTTATATAATTTAGAGAAAAAACGTTCTGTTAAGTACTTAAATGAAGTAGACATTATAATGCTAACTTCCAGTAGAACAGATTTCATTACCCTACAAATATTTTAAAAACTTGAACATGTTTCATCATCTATTAAAAAATATTAATTTTTCCTCATCTTTTTTCTTTATATAGCATATTGCTACATATACTATGACTCATCACACACACCTATATAGAATTGAAAGATTGAGGTCAACAAGCCATTTCAAGTATATTTCATAGAGAGCGGATGCAGACAGACTCGATATATAATAAACATTTCCCCATTTAAAAACATTTCCCATCTTAAAAGCTTATTTCAAAATGTTACATATGTATATTAAATTTAATGGTCAAGAACACACACGAGAGACAGAAACCTATAATAGTTACTCTGGAGGGGGGGGGGGGGGGGTTTGGTATTAAAAAAAAAATTT
>JAUZND010003463.1:0-12252 GCA_034780555.1 Coelogynopora nodosa
CGGTGGGGGTGGGGGGTTACGTTTATTTGGTACGCCAGAGTACAAATCTTATTATATCATTATTATTACAAACTATTTATATATATTTTAATTAAATACATTTAATCAACATTTAAATAAAATCCACAATAAATCAACATTTAAATCAACATTTAAATCAACATTTAAATCAACATTTAAATCAACATTTAAATCAACATTTAAATCAATATTCAATCGATCTTTTATTTATAGATTTCGCATATGATTACAAAAACTGTCTCTATTGATACTGAGCAGAGCATGCACCGTATGGTAATAACTAACTGCATACGCGAAATCTATAAATAAAAGATCGATTGATTAAAGTGCATCAAAAACTAGATGATAGTGATTTGTCATAACCGCAGATATACACGCGACGTTCTGCATTGGGGAGTGAGAGCTTTCTGAAATATGCATAAGTAATGATAGTACAGAAAGAATTAATATAACAAACACACACATATACATATATATATATAACAAGAACTCAAGTATTTTAAAACGTTTAATACTTCAGAAAAAAATTAATAACGAAAGCAAAACAAGTATTAAAGAGAATAATTCAAAATAAATTATAAAACAACAAAAATATTTTATCTACCAAACGTGATTTGCAACTTAAAATTAAATTATAGATTGCAATAATAATATATATATATATATATATATATCAATATTAGGGAATTAGATCTAATGTATTAGAAACAATTTTATTCACTAATGAATATTATACTCAAATTTAAATCAATGAACCTAATTGGGAGTCACATTAAATTATAACACCATCATCTGTATCTTTTCACATAATATGTTTTCAGTATATTCGTATGGTGATAAAATTGTAATTTAAATAAATTATATTTATTATTTATTAAAAAAATCTATTGAATTGTATAACTTATTTTAACTATAATAGGAAAAGATATTACAATAAGTACTTAAACAATAATAAATAATTATAAATATATATTTCTTCGATGTAGAAGACCCATTTTCGCTCTTTAATGTCATGTATATATATTTTAAGACAAGCTTCTACCATCAATATATTCGTATTCTTCAACCAAAATGAAGCGCTTGACATTTCTATGAAAATTCACTGAAAAATGTATATTCAAATGTTTATACTCAAATACTATTCTGTATCTGCAGAAGTTTTTTTATAACCAATATTTACAAGTGCTATACTACTACCCTTTACTACTGATATCAATATTTAAGCATAGTCTCTTTCATAAATGATATAATGTTCCTTTAAATAGGTAACGTTTGCTACCAATCGAATGATTAATTACGACATTTTCTAGTGTATTAAATGTTTATGTGCTGTTAAATCCTCTCTTTTATTGTATGCTATTACATGTTCAATTTTTTATTTTATTATATATGCTATTACGTGTTCAATTTTCGGTTTTATTTTGTGCTATCACATGTTAAATCTCCTTTTTTATTCTGTGCTAATAGATGTTCTATTTCGATTGTGTTTAACTAAGTCGACCTCGCTTAACTGGTCTTGTTAATCATGTATCTTATTTAATTTGCAGTAAAAGTTACCATATGGTAAGTCTAAAATAGCATTCTATATTAACAAATTATAAACATATTATAAACAAAGTATAATATGTATGTTACGTCAAAGTGTGTCAAGATTGTAAAAATGTTTTTTTATAGGAAAAATGTGATATTTTTTAGTGTTTCAGAATAGCATATATTATATATAGTTACATATAGGGAAAACTATAAATATTAGATGACTAACAACTAAATAAGTATAAAACAAATGTGTCACAATATAAATATTTTCTGAATATTTGAACAAATTAAAAGACAAATTATTACAGAAGATATATATAATACATTTTAATCACGATGTTAACTATTTATATTTTAAGTTCTGATTTGTTCACAGTTTCTATTGTCCGAATAGTACATTCACCGCTGAAAACATTATACGATTATAATCTAACTAAATTAAATTAAACGAAAAGAAAATATTGTACGGAGGAAACAGATTGAGCATTTGATCCGAATGTATGATTGTAACATGGAGGGCCTGTACAGTGGATTGTAACATGGACAATATTAAATAAAACATGATGTAAATATAATAAAGGAATATTTTTTACAAAAAACGTCATTTATCATTTTAGAAATATAGCGACAACTTGACGTAAATGTTACGATAAAATTACAGAAAAGGCTCTTTTATGTTTAAATTCAATAAAAAACATTTTTGCTCCTGAATAATATGTAACAAGACCAAGTTGATCGCTAACTTTTATAATGCGTTGCCGTTTGAGTTTGATTTATTTATGGTGTGAGAGATACAGGCGACTGCAACTTTATTATTTGAAACTACAAAGCTATTAGTGTCCTCTATTGCGGAAACCCGGGAGTCGAGAAGTACCTAAACTTGTTTGCAAACAATGTTCAATTACAAAATCGGGAAAAACATTAAAAAATCTTTCATATCTACCCAAAAGAGGCGGGGGGGGGGTGAAAGATAGACAACGCCGCTTCCTTTGTTGTTGAGGGAGACACTTGCCTGTTGCACTAAACTTGTCTGGCGAAATATTTACTTGACAGAAACAGGAAGTCGGCTGGGTTGGTTCGGTATAAGCCAGGTTTCTGTGTAAAAATCAAACACAGCGCCATTCCTATTTGCCAATTGAAACAAAGTTTATCATCAAACACGGTTAGCCTGAGGCCTCTCTCTATAGCCCCTATATACTTGACGACATTCAAATTTTGTATAAAAGAGATATTGTTATTAGTTGATTAGAATATAGATACATTTGCTTCCCTGAAACAATAAATAAACAATTTGACGTTTTCGATATGTACAATAGTATTTAACATATGAATCCAATATACATTTATTATTGCATTACTTTTTCAAGATTAAACCATGATAAATGACAATAATTTGGTATAGTGTATGTAAATAGTATTACCCTAACACATCATGTAGTATACTAGATATACCATGTGGGCGCAAACAAGTATATATTATTATAATATGGAGAGTTAGGAAGCCTCTCTCAGTTATTCTCACTTCTCTGCAATTGTATAAGTCAGGCAACGCTATAGTTATAGTAGTTTGAGCGCGCGTAAAGCTAATTTGCAAGTCAAATTCTTCCCGGAAGTGAGGGGTTTCCAATTGTTTTATACTTTCAACGTATACTGGACTGCATCCGAATCGGAATCAAATAAAACTTTAACACTGCACTTCTCTTTCCACTCCTCACTCAGTCAATTTTTTAAATTCTATCCTATGTTTTTAAAGAATTCCAAATGATAATGACACAAAAGCTAGTTAAATATGGATATTCTTTCCCCCCCCCCCATTCTTTTAGGGGAGAATTTGTTGTTTTTTGATGTTGGGAGGACAAAAACTTGGTTGAGATACTTGTTTGCCAGCATAATAGCCAGAGTAAACAGGTCTTAACGAGCGAAAACTGCTCTTACACATATAACGATGACAGCTGGTTGAATTCTGGTTAGTAAAAATGGCGTAAATTTGATTATTGATGTAAAGTACAACAGTTTGTGTGTGTTTAAATTAGAGGAAATTTTGTAATTTTTTGTTTTTGGACAAACAAATGGTCGTTTATTATCCATTCATACCTTTTTTTATCCAAAGAAATTAAAATATTTGTTTGTGATACCAAAGAATATTTAAAAAATGGTACCAGTGTAATGTAGGCATATTATTATTTACTTACAAGTAGGCTTAATTACTGAATTGTAAAAGCAAATTACTCTATTATTTAATATTCGATGTATGTCCGCCTCTCAGTTAGTTTATCTGTGTAAAACGCTCCAATCTCAAAATCTTTAAGATTAAAAGATACAAATTTTGCAACAACAAAAAAAATTAGAGGAAAAAATATTTCACGATAATAATTTAAACAATTGTTCTGCACACTATGACTGAAAATGTATTTGATAGAATAATTAGACATTGATTATATATATTACTATATTAATTGTTATTTAGAATTTGAGCGCAATATGTGCCAAGCATTAATCAACAATCTTACATAGGTAATAAATCAACAAACTTCACCTTATTCATATAATCACATCAATTAAATAAATACAATTGTACTTTGAAATGTCAAGTACAGTGGTGGCGAAGATAGTTTATATTGGGCACATATTCCAAGCCAGTCAGGGTCAGACTCCTCTGTTCTTGAATTGCACGTGTACTATAGTCGCGTAATCGTGGGTTCCTTTACTCGACTAACATGTCGCCAATGACATGGGTTCGAATCCCGCTCACGACTAAAGTCGGCACCATATTCTGTCAACTGAGTAAGTTGTGATTATTGATTGCAAGTAATTCCCGTGCGCATGCGCAGTCGCTAACCTTTGGTGCATGTTAAAGCAATAATTGGTTATGGAAATGGTTGAAAAGCACTCCACCATGACATACCTTGAAGAAGGTGTGTTAAGTAACCTAATTTTAGAACCGATTATTAGGGACTATAGTCAGTGGCCAAGCGGAGGGAAGCTAAAAATCAATAACAACGAAAAATGCTGGAAAAAGCAATGCGAAATATAATCGATATGTATGTGACTGGTAGGTAAATATCTTTTAAAAAGTTTGTTTTATAAAAACTGAATTTCTGTGATTGTGTTTTTTAAATTATAATTGGAAACTTAAAAAATACTATTAACAATAGTTCACATGGACATTTATTGCACTTTGTTATTTGTATTATGTATCTATTGTGGTGCATTTTGTGTTGTAATTTTCTAATAGTACTTTTCTGTATTACCCTATTGTATTTTGTCCATTCCGAAGTGAAATTATACACTCTTGCTTATAATATTTAATTTAGTATACTTATGTATTGTTGCACATATTTTCGCCGATTTTTAATGTAGACATTGAAATAAAGTGCATATGTTACATTGTATAGTACACAGAGGGTCCTCTCTTCTGGGCAACACAGTGCAGTTAACCCGTCTGCTGATGGTTAAAGACTTATTTTCTAGTTACTCAGTAGTAGATCTTGTTCGGCGCGTTCACGTCGCAGGGGTATATAGGCACTGTGAAATCAGTATGGCTAAGTTCAAACCAGGACGCAGAGTTGCGAGGTATATCACTTCACACTAGACCAGGGTTACGGTTTGGCCATCAGCGTCTCCGGACAAAATATATAACCCGAATGCAATCCTGATGGTAGAAGCGGCGAAAGAGCTACTACCCTGTTAAGCAGCATCAACAAAAAGGGCGGATGGTGTCCGTTCAAAACACCAGAGACCCTCAGGTCCAAAGGCCTATCTTCAAGACTGATAAAGAGCGAATAAGCCCGATGAGAAGATTCGATAGGAATGAAGCAACGGGAATAAACCCACTAGAGGCTCCTGGTGTAACTGGTCAAGACCAACGAGCGTCAAGCATCACATAACTGTACATAAGATAGGAATCCGAAACAGCGGAAACATAAATCAGGAAAAACTGAAAATGTTCAAGAGAGAAGTGGAAAGATCACAGCTGGACATCCTGGGGGATCAGTGCAATTAAGTGGTCGGGAATTGAACATTTCTATTCAGAAGATTTCAATGTATTTTATTCTGGTCATGAAAAATACCCTCAGAAAGGGGTAGAACACTGATTTTTGGAAAAAGAACAACAGAATCAATATTCGGCGATAACCTGGTCAATGAGAGAATCCTCTCATTGAACATACAAGGTCAATAAATACATAAATACAAAAATGTAACATATTTGTGCTCCCACATCTAAGAAGACGAGGATGTAGTAGAATAATTTGATGAAAAAAGGCAAAAACATAATTGACAATAACCTCAAAAGAGACAAGCTGATATTTATAGGAGACTGGAATGCTAAAATAGGGGACCAAGGAGAAGATGGAGTGGCTGTAAAATATGGACTTGGGCCTCGAAATAAAGCCGGAGAGAAACTGGGCGCTTTCTGAGCAGGTAATGATGAACAGGTAATTGTATACAGCTGTTTTAACCAACCCAAAAGACGTGTCTAAGAAAGTCAAAGAAAGTACGACCTGTAATCAATTCCAGCTCAATATGCAGTGGAAGTTAGAAACAAGTTTGCAAATTTAGAACAGTTAGAAAAAGTACCTGATGAACAATATGTGGAAATGAAAACCACAATGACGATAACATGCGAAAAACTCATTATTAAGGCAAAAGAAAAGAAAAAATAATCATGGCTGCCGGAAGAGGCAATTAAAATACTAAATGAACCAACCAAAACAGATTAAAGGCAGGAAAAGAAGATCACACCCACATTAAATTTGTGAACTTAAAATGTTAACGCCAAGCAAAAAGTGAGACAGAGAATAAATCCTCAGCTATATTTGCAAGGATGTAGAAAATGACAATAGAGAGGTGCGATGAAAAAAGTGGATGTGATCAGCTTTCTTGTCTTTATCTGTTTCCGTTCGTATTCTATATTATTCGCCTCTTATGACAGCCATGGTGATCTGTCCCTTTCTTTTTTCATGTGATTGTATTTTCGGTTGCTTTCATAGTTGTGGTTTTAATTTCCTCCCATAGATCTTCATGCACCAGTTTCAAACTAGATTAAATAATATGAAAGAATTTGTACATGGAACTTTTCGCCAAGATTTTAAAATTTGAGAATTAAAGAAAGCAGAGACCTTATAGAGGGTGAATAAATAAAGAAAAAATGGAAGGAACATACACAGTCTTCATACAAATGGAATACACATTTTATTTCTCAATATCCTTAAAACGAACATGAGAGTGAACCAACAATATTGCAAAACGAGATACTCAAGGCTCTGGCTGCTATAATGAACGGGAAAGCAGAAGGAGGAGATGATATTGCAATAGTGCTCTTTAAGGGAGTGAGAAACCAAGCTGTTAAGACATTAGCCAAGTGATCTGGGAAAACGGTACATGACCATGACCAAGAGACTGAGAAAAATCCATTTACAGTCCTCTACCAAAGATCGGGGGCACAGTCGAGACTGCGCTAACCACCGTAGAATTGCACGTATTTGCCACGCAATCAAAGTACTACTTAAGTCCATCCAAAGCAGACTCGAAGGATATATGGAACAGGAGATTCCTAAATATAAAACAGGAGACAAACATGATAAACTTATGCTCTTCTGATCGAAAATAAAGGAGACCTCAAGACACCACTAGAAGCTGTAAAGAAATAAAGAGCAAAAGCAGGTAGAACACAAAGGTCATGGCGACAATCAAAATGTGCGATTTTGAATTATAAAGAGAAGGCCAAGAAAAAATTGCGAAAATACTAAATTTTTGGGTTAACTAATAAAATAAAATGGAGACTCTAAAAGGAAGAACAGCAATTGGCAGGTCTAGAAACATATATGCAGGGACATGAACTTTTCGACCAAGACCAAGAATCACCTAGTCCAAGCTCTCATTTTCCTATAGTTTTGTATGGATGTGAATTTTAAATGCTGTGAAAGTACGATAAGCAGAAGATTGAGGCAATGAAGGATGTGGTGGTGGAGTGTGATGCTGCTAATATCCTGGACAGAACAAAGGACGAAACATTAGTTTCACCAATGTCTTTCACATCAAAGTTTTACGGCACTAATGCAAAAACTATCCAAAATACTTTAGCCATCATGCTGGGCGTTATATAGAGACGGGAAACGAATACGAGGACAACAAAGCACAAGATGGCTAGACGAAATTAAGGCAACGAGAGGGCTGTCAATTACCAAGCTAGGAGCAAATGTGGAAGACTGGAAGAAATGGAGAAACATAGTCATGGATGTAGTCTATATACTAGGTTTATATAATTCAATAAAATCGAAACAGCTGACAGATTTTAAATATGTATATTTTGAAAAATAATTTAATGCTAACAATTATTTTTTTATTTCATAATAATATATTAATATATTACATATATTTTTTATATAAATATATAATATATATATATTAATATTATATATAATACATACATAATATAGACAAAAGCCATTTTATATATTTGTTAAATATTCTTTTCAATATTTTAAAGTTATTTTCGTTTTAATCTGAGTTAATTTTTTACTTTTTTCTTTTATTTTTCAATATAACTTGAATTTTAAAACAAAATATAATAGCTTACAACAGATATGTAACTTTGAATTTGTTTAAGTTTTTAGATATAATTTTAGGTCGAAATTCGATTTAAAAAAATTGATACATTGAAGATTACTAAATTGTGTGTTAAAATTTCCATCATAATTTTATTCTGATAAATCGTCGAAAACAGATTATTGATTCCGTAAATGCGTACAAGAATTCCTGCTTAATGGTTCAATTGCTGGCAGAACATTTTATACAACCTATTTACACTATAATGGGAAGTCGAGTCCCTTAGGTAACATTTATATGACTCATAAACAAATGTTGTTACTGAAGATATACAAACATTCCAGTCTGTAATTATCCCCGAAATACTTTATTTGCATACTCAAACTATTCTGCAAGGATTACATAACGCATAAAATAAAGTCGTAAAATATAGCCATATAACCCGACCTAACGAGTAGCGAGTAACATTACACATTTAAAAAGTATTTCTGAAAACCGCATTATACAAATATCTTGTTTTATGAAATAATTCCTTCTTTTATTGAATATCATTGCGGCCACCGCGAAACTGTCATTCATTACGGGAGGGATTTTCAATTTTTATAGGATTCATTCTCAAATGAGCAAATGTAAATTAACGGACAAGTAAACCAACCCTTCGCGTGTTGTGTGTATAAAGTTTCACAACTATAAGGGGTTGTGTCCTCCTCAGCGCCTGCTGGACAGAAGAGTAACTCGGAAAATTGTAGTGTGTGTTGTCCACTTAGTTTTTTTAACTGTTACAGATTCAACCGTGTACAGAAATATCTCACCTCATCTATGAAAACAAAAGTCTTTTGTTCGGAGTGTGAAACAGTGGGGTGGGTATATGGACAAATACGAAAATGTTGAATTTTCTGGACGTACGATGAGTCAGTCTCTGATTCTCGAGATGTTTACGTTTAATTGACAGTGTAATGCAGCCAGTCGCCAGCCTGACATTTAAGGACAGCTTCTACTTTCATTTCATGCATTTCATTCATCCGAATTTTTAGATATTTACCATTTTAAGCTTCTTATATTTTTATAGAGTTAATTGAATCAACTTTTCTATTTGTTTTTCATAACTTTCTGGTGTAATTATTGTATATATATACTGTGAACACGATTTTCGATGAAAAGGGGCCATAATTTAGTTGCTTATATATAAGATATATATATATAAATAATTTATATAAAATTACATATGTTATATATATTATTTCATTATATATGTATTACCACAATTTACACACACTTAAAAATTAGTAATATCATTATATGTTTATGTTCTATTGCTTTATGTTCTATTACTTTATGTTATATTACTATTCTGTTCCATTAAATCTAAATTACATTATCTTAGACTATAATATTATTAAAAATGACAATTAAGAAGAATGATATTATTCTTTATATTTAAAAATAAATAAAAATGAATAATTTTACTGACAAATATCATTTTATCAACTTAGATTATGCTATCCAAAAATAAGAAAATCTTTTTCTATAATTGTTTTCACCACAAACTTCACTTGATATATAGGTAGGCCCCGCCCCTACTTAGGTACATTTGGTACCTATAGTATTTTAACAACTAATATTTTATACTAAATTAAATTCTATTATTAAATAAAAGTAAAACTAATTTTAGTCGAATTGTAGCATCTTGATCTTTCAAAATGTATTCTGTAATGCTGTATTCTGGCGGCGCATGATAATGTGGAATATTGACAAATCGCTTTTAAAATAATAACTATCACACCCTGCGCTCATTATAGATCTAGTTATGCCATTGAACAGGACCTCGAATGGGATAAAACTATATCCCTTCAATTTATTTCGCGTGTTGTCGTCTATCGTTTAATATATTATTATACTGCGAAAGCATAATTTAGATCATTTTGCAAATGACATTCCAAAATTCGCCGATTTTTGAGTATAATATTTGCATGGGAGATTTGCGCGGAAGATAAAAAGTAAAGTTTAATATTTATAGATAGAGATAACCGATGAGTCAGCCCATTTAGCACCGACTGTCGTGTTGTCTGGAGGCTTTAGCCCATGTTGGGTGGGGTGGGAGGGATTGCTGAGTGTGGCGGCAACGTTATAATATAAATTTACGTAAAAAAAAATTACGATAATGGTTATCCTTTGTATGCGTGTTATATGGGGAACGCGATCTCTCTGGAAGATAACACGATTTAAATGAATTAATTGTTAGTATAATAAGGTTTGTCAAGTCTCACAGATGGTTCGGGTCGGTATATAGCTCATATCATGAAAGGGCGGCGGCTGCAATATGTGATGCAAAATAATAAAATAGGTTTTCTATTCGGAAGCGTAGTATTTGTAGATTTGGTTAACTTAAAACTATAATCGTATATAGCATTCTTATCAAGTGATATTGAAAAACTATAAGTTAGAAAGGAGAAATAATAAATATACAACACTTATGAAGACCATATATACATATGATTAAGAAAGCATCTGGTTAGTTATGATTATCTTTCTATCAATATTGACAATTTTACAATTATGAAAACAAGGTTAACACTAAAAATAATATATGAGAGGAAATTAAAACAATAAAATCCATGACAATACGGTATTAACGAATGGTCTATTATTGTTTTAGTTATTACTTAGTTACCAATATTCTATCACTTAACAATGTCACACTTTTTAATCTTCAACCGAAGGAAATGAAACCTCAAACCAGCTTGATTTTAAATTTGAGAACAACACTATATAAAACAGGAATCTGAAACAAAATATGTGGGTTTGACTATTCAGGATAACTTAAACTGGAATATTCACATAAACAACGCAATTAATAAAATAAAGAAAATTATTTCCATTATTTCTATTCTCTTAGAAATAATAAATCTGATGAAAAAGTTAGCTTAATATTTAAATCATTCCAATCTAAATTATGCATTAGAAATATATGAAATAAAAAAATAACATATATGGTTTAAACCAATTACAAATCACCCATAAGAGAATTTTGTAATTATTCTATTTAAAATATATACATTTTTTCATACAAGCACTTTGTATAAAACATATGAATTGCTTAAAATACAGTACAAAACCCAACTCATATTAGCACTATCAATACATAAAACAATGTATTTACTTCATATAATATGTGAAAAATACTCATAAATATTCATTCCTATATGTTTGAAGATTAAATATTTCTAGTATTCAAATTAAAATATACAAATTATTGTACCAATATTTTGCATTTTTTAAATACCAGTTGTATATATATATATGAACACACCTCATACAGAAATCATTATTCTATTGTAACAGGCATTATGTAATGTTTATTTTAAATGTATATTAGCTGACTACGAGGTATATATAGAGGCAGTTATATCTCGAACGAAAGAACCTCTGATTCTCGTTTTAAGTACAACTAAAAAATGTAATTAAAAAAGAAAGCATCTTTATTATCATTACCCTTATCAAATCGTTTATAGTCTATATGGTTACACTGAGGCTAAAAAGATTTTAAAAAAGATAAAAAGATAAAACCAAAATATTAACGTATTTAAATATGGTTTTATTATATAAATAAAATTAAAACATTCTAATTTATTGTTTTTTGTTCGGTGTTTCTGTTCTGTTTCAAAGCATACTATTATTATAATACTTTTCATTATTTTATAAAAACTAAGGCGCACTTCAAACGAGGGATTCCTTTCCGACAATAAAAATATTTAATTTTGTGACTTTTCTGAACTAAATATATCCGTGAATGTTAAAAACAAATATAACTTACTATTTTACATACTATTAAATTAACATATATAACTATTTTCAACTTCTAATACGTTAAAACAGATGTCCAAAACTCTATATTTTGGAGAAAGTCATTGTATATATAGGGTTACTATAATCCAGGACATTAGACTATTAGGAAACCAATTAAGTTTTTAACATGTAAATAGCTTTCTTGTAAATTGTCCGAATTTAAATTAATTTGGCCGTTGTAGAAGGATAATTAACACTAGAAGCGCGGAACCCGTCCTGTGACGATTTTGCTTAGTAATTTGTCTATAACTTTATTTATTTATTTTTATTTAAATAATCATCTTGTGGCAAATCATCATT